>APFE031228905.1:4002-40532 GCA_000404065.3 Pinus taeda | reverse complement strand
GCAACATCAGTAGCAGATATCAAATGCAAATATCAAATAAACCCTGTTCCATTCATTCACCAAAACCTCCTCTGAGGGTGCAAAAGTGCATGTTCTCAGGACAAGTTTCAGATAAATTTCTGGACCCTTCTCTAAATGCATGAGAAGGGTTTAAATACTACTAACTAAATAACTTATTTACAGAAATTGAGGATTCGGTTTAAATGACCGTCCTCTTTCTAAGCAAAAATATTCTAAAATTAAATCTACTAACTATTTCTAAATCTACTCCTTAATGTCGCAAGCATTCAGTATTTTCCTGAGCAGAGTCGGCTGAGTGTCTTCCGCCTTTGGTTGAGTTAAGCAAACAGAATCGGAAAGAGCTGGCATTATCTTCTCAGTAAAATTGATGATATGCTTGAGAATCATCCAATGAATATGTATCATTACCATGTATACCTGGTAAAAATCCCATTTCAACTTGGTTAACCCTTGGACTGATTCTGCTTTTCTTTCAGTCTTCTGTTTCCAGTTTGCTTCTATCGCTGATTTCTTGCAATTTTTGGGGCTCGCACATGATTGAGCAACTAGGGACCTTCCTTTTTGAACAATTTTCCTTAGCAATGCGCGATTAGTGCTAAGCGCTAAGTGCTAATCGTGCATCGGAAACTGCCTCTGTTTCTTGATCCGGGCTTCCCTGATGTGGTTTTTGCTTCTTGCGCCTTTTTCTCTCTTTCGGTATAAAGCCCAAAATTTGTAAAAATAGTGGTTCTGTGAGCTATTGACCCTGAGAATTAAACTGTTTGTTTCTGGTATCAACGTTGTTTAGTATCCATTCAACCATGGTTGTACATGAGAAATCTGTGATGGATGCCTCAGAAGAGTTCTGCGGCTCTTTTTCTTCATTGAATGGATTAAGTATGCCTTCCGAAATGTTCATTGGAGCGCTGCCTTCCCTCCTCGTTGTTTTATGCATAATACCTTGTATAATGCTTCGTCCTTCGTTCCTACAGTTTACGTTGAGGTGGAAGTAATGACAAAGGACTAATGACAGGCAAACTTTTAAATTCCGAAGATATACAAGACATGCCACCTTACGTGAGCTATTTCTTTGAAAAACACAACACCCTACTTCATTAACAACTGGCAATAACTCATTAATTTGCATTCAAATACATGACCAACTCTTGGCTAAAAAGTTTTCTCGAACAATGAGCTAGAACCAACTGCGATGGAGGGGTCCCGTGATTTTGCTTTGCGATGTCGCAGATCGCAGTATCGCAATATCGCAATGTCATCGTTCTGTTTTTATCACAAGATCGCAGTATCGCAATTTTGCAATATCGTGGTATCGCAATATCGCAATATCGCAGATCATTATAATCCTTGTGCAATTCTTATGATTTTTGCGATGTGCGATATGAGATATCGCATATCGGCGATTTTTTAAAGTTTTTCAATGTGAGTGTTTTTTCAGTATATGCGACGCGATGAAGTTTCGCATTGCAATATTTCCTTTTGTCATTTTAACTCTTTAGAAGGTGTATCCTATCATCCTTTGCGTGATGCAATATCCTTTAAGGAGTAAATTTAATTTTCTTCATTATGAAACTTAGGTTTTTTAGATTTTTCAAGGTATTTTCCTAAGTCCATGATGTTGTAAGTTTCATCTAAAAGAAAATGTAACACTAACTAATTTTTTTGAGGGTCCCCACTTATTTAGTATTAGCAATAATACTTCATAAGGAGGGTGGTTGTTGGTGGCCACAACAATTGGCGATTCACTTGGAAGAACCAGTTATCTCTGTGTTTCTATTGAACCTTTTCAGCTTCCAAAACAACAAAATTTTCAGAAAAAATAAACTTTATTATGGAAAGATAAAGTACATTATGCTCTATCCTGTCAATGACATTTTGCTTCAGCTATTTTCAACTTTGATTATTTGCTGCCTCAAGTTAGTCCTTGTGTTTACATCAGCCATTACTTGGTCTGTAAAGATAAAACAAAGTCTTCTCTGTAAACCAGTTTTAAAACATACTCATTTGTCGTAGGTAGAGCCTCTGCTACCAGCAGGCGTTCATAGCCTCGACAGGGTTACCTTTTACCCAACAATGATCCTGTATCCTACTTAAAGAAACCTACAACTCTCAAAGAAGAATCCACATCTACATTTATTTCTTTTGATTTTCTTTTTATTCTTAAAGAACAATGTCTTGGTTTGCTGGCCAATTTATGACATAGTCATTCACTTGATTTATAACTTTGCTGAATAAGCTAGCTCGTGATGAGACCCCTTGCCTCTTGATTGTAACAATCTTGAGTCATTGCCCTGTTATGGTATGCAGTATTTGGCAAAGTCAGCAAGTTATAATATCTGTGATTATGATAAGTTGACTCATAATGAGACTTCTCATTCTTCAATATGAAGTGTATCCTTGGATTGTTCCTCTGAAAGTTGTGATTTCCTTAGCAGGGAGGAAGTCATTGTCTTCTTTAGATAGCTCTGGATGACAATGATAGAGTTTTTGGAAGTAACTGTTCTACAGAGAATCTTTGTTTTGTTATTGATACCTTTCATTGCACTGATATAAAACAATTTCTTCACTAAAGGTTATTTTCATCAAACTTTTATTAAGTTGAAACTAGTGCCATATCTAGGTTAGAGTCTTTAACTGTATCTTTAAATAATAAAGATCAATTTTCCAAAAGGTTTGCTATTTATACAAGCGAAAAATCAAAATCTGAAAGAGAGTTGGCATCTTTTTCATAAATGCCTAATGTAACCATTCACAACTGGTTTTATTATGAAAAGAGAAAAACTATTACTCTACGAAATAGAAGAATAATCTTCTATGGAAAATACTTCTTAAGAATTTGTCCATTGACAGGGAAAGAGTCTCTTTTACTTGCTAAATCCTGTAACACAAATGTCGATGGACCTGAGACTTCTACAATTTGAAAAGGACCAAGCGACATTCTTTGAAATTTTGTATGTTTCCCCTTTTCTTCTTGTGCCTTGTCTCATTTTAAAACTAAATATCTCACCTGAAAAACCTTTCTAGTCATTATATTTGAATCAAAAGAGAATTTTACTAGTGCCTGATGATGAGCATGTGTTTTCTTAGCTTGTTCTCATTGTTCTTCTAATTTGATTATTTCCATTTGCCTTAAGTGTAATGAGGAAGTTGGTACTTCATCAATGTATTGAACTTAGAGACAAAGAAGGAATTGCTAAATGAGTCAAAAGAACTACTTCTCTCCCATAAACTAAATTGAAGGGAGAAGTGTCGATGGAAGCTTTTCTCGTTATTCGGTCTGCCCATAAAGCCTATATTAAGGATTTATGCCAATTTTTATGATTTTGGTCTACTATTCTTTTGATAATCCTATTTAGGTTTTTGTTTGTAGACTCAGCTAATCCATTGCCCTGTGGATAATAATTGGCCGAATATTTAAGTTTGAATCCTCTTTTAAGTGCAAATTCAGTCATTGCATTTCTAGAAAAGTATGATGCATTATCAAACATTAAAGCAGAATGGTAATCCAAACCTGGTTATTATAAATTGATCTATGAACTCAATGATATTTTCAGCATTAGCCGTCTTGAGTGGAACTACTTCTACCCACTTAGTAAAATAATCTGTTGCTGTAAGGATATATCTATGCTGCTTGGAAGAGTGAGGAACGATCTCACCTATTATGTCCAATCCCCACTGAATGAAAGGTTGGTCGATGTTAATTGGTTGTAGTTGTAAGGATGGCTTCTTCTGTTTCCCAGCAGTAGTTTGGCAGACTTGACATTTCCTCACATAATTGTGCGAGTCTTTGAATAATGTGGGCCAATAATATCCTGCATGCAAGATTTTATGTGCAGTAGCATCTCCAGCGTAGTGCCCGCCTGCTGGCCCATCGTGGAGTTCCTGCAAAACTTTATCAGCTTCAGATTTCTCAAGACATCTAAGGAGAACATAATCGTAATTCATTCTAAACAAAATATCATTTATGAGCTGATATTGTTTGGCTTTTAATCTTAGAGCTCTTTTCTTAGTGTAATCGAGGTATGAAGGATCATATCCATTCTTAAGATAATAAATAATATCAGCATATAATGACTGCTCATCGTTTAGGCTTACCTCGCACACTTGTACCTCTACAAATGGGATTTCAGAAATTTGCGATGCTCCAGCCAGCATTTTGTAAAAGCCTTGACCTCTTACAATGTTTGCTGGTTTAATTTCTATGTCATATTCTTGTAAGGCAGTTACCCAATTAGCCCTCTTCTCACCCACATCCTTTTGTACTAGAAGATTCCTTACCGCTGGAAACGATACTATAATTTTAGTATGGGTTTTGAGTAAAAAAGGTCTGAAGTATTTGATTGCTTTGAAAACAACATAAGCCTGTTTCTCCACATCTGAGTAATTTAATTCAACACCCTGCAAATTTGAACTGAAAAAAGCAATTGGTGCTTCCGCCTTTTCTTGATTCGTTTGAGTGAGTATCACAGCATATGACTTATCTGAGGCAAATGTGTATAAAATAAAAGGTTCTAAAAAATTCGGAGTTGCTAAGGATGGAGCATTAATAATAGCCTGTTTGATCAGGTTAAACACTTCATGTTCATCTTGGCCCCATTTAAAATTGGAGTTCTTTTTTATCATAGTTTGTAAAGGAGATACGATTCATGACAAATATGGAACAAATCTCTTTACAAAATTGATTTGACCAAGGAAAGATTGCATGGATTTTTTGTTATGAGGTAGGGATATTTCATAAATTTCTTTAATTCTGTCAGAGTCGATGTGAATTCCAGATTTTGACACTATGAATCCTAGAAGTTTCCCTTCGCTTAATGCGAAAAAAGATTTCTTTGGGTTAAGTGAAATTTCGTATCTTAAACATCGTTAGAATATTTGTTTCAAGTCTTTGAGATGGTTGCCTCATTTCTTGGAGTACACAGTTATATCATCCAAATAAATTACTACAGATTTATTGACTAAACCTTTAAATGCAATGTCCATGGCTCTCTAGAATGTGGCACCAACATTAATCAAACCAAATGGCATCTTTCGATATGCATATGTGCCCCATTTAGTTCTGAATGTGGTCTTCAATTGATCATCAGGATGTACCAGAACTTGATTGTATCCTGAAAATCCATCCAAGAAAGACATTAATTCTAAGCTTGCCACTGCCTGCAATATCTACTCCATAGGTGGTAAGGGAAAATTGTCTTTTTGACAAGATTTGTTAAGATTGTGAAAGTCAATACAAATCCTAATATCTTTGTTTTTCTTTCTAACAGGTACCATATTGGAGACCCATTTACAATGTCTGAAAGGAAAGATTATCTTGGCTTTCAACAGCTTATTGAGTTCAGTTTTTATCTGATTTTCTAAGTTGGGATGAATCTTTCTCAATTTTTGTTGGACAAGTTTTTCGTTATCGATCATCGAAATAGTATGTTGGATAATAGAAGTGTCGTATGTTTTGAGTTCATCATAGTTCCAAGCAAAAACGTTTTTGTATTGTCTCAAAAGACGAATATATGCTAGCTTTTCTTCGGGGGCTAAGCCAAGGCCTAGATTTATGTTTTGGGGTTTGGCATCGGTTCCTAGGTTTACCAATTCGTAATTCAAGGTCGAACTTTGAAGATTCGAATTGGTGGACCTTTTAAACTGATCTTTCAAATCGTACAGGTCTTCTAACTTGACCACTGATTAGGTATAGCATTGTGAGTGCTATCTTGCTGTAATTGCCGATCATGTTGATCTTCGTCGATTATTTGGTTGGAGTAGGATCCTTTAGAAGTAAGGAAATTTACGATATCAGGATCGTCGTTGAATATTCTCCAATTTGTGATGTTGTCAGGAATAGAAGGTTTAAAGATTAATTCTATTCAGAATCTATCTGGACTAAAATCTTCTGAAGGAATGAGCTTAGAAGCTACGTTAGCTAAAAGGTCAACGCTTGCATTTTGGAGTCTGGGAATTGATGAAATATTGAATGCTGTAAAATGCTCAGTCAGATCTTGAACTAAAGATTGATAGTGTTTTAAATGACCTGACAGGCAATGTATAGTATTCCGTACCTATCTGACTACAATTTCAGAGTCTCCAAAGACTTGGAGATACTTTATGTTTAGCCCGATTGCTTTGTACAGCCCTTGAACTAAGGCCTCATATTCTGCTATATTGTTGGTACAATCAAATTCGAGCCTACATGTTAACATGATTTTGTCTCCTTCTGGACTAATTAGCACGCATCTTGCTCGTGCTCGTTCGTTAGATTTAGAACCATCAAAAAATAATTTCCAAAACAAAGATTTATTTACAGGTTTATCTAAAAAATTGATACATTTTGAACTATCCGTTTGAGAAAATTTTTTGACTTGGGACAAAATGGAATGTTCTAAATATGGGGATGTATGAACATTAAAATTGCCGAGAAAATAATCTACTGAATAATTGCCAATTATGCTACTATTATATGCTACTAGTTCATTTTCCCCTTCTAGCTCCGTTACTATGTACTTCTGATGTAATTCTCGTTCAACTTTTATTTGATTTGGCTTACCATTGTAAAGCAGCCACATATGCGACCAGTCAGTTGAGAAGTATCCATGCAATTTTTCTGACCAATCCCTGCTAAGAATTAAGCCATAAAATTCAGGGATATCAGCCACTAAAATATCAATTACTTGACATACCTTCGGGTTGGATGACAACCTTATGGTTACTTGATTTAGTTCACCGATGACTTCGACTTGAGACCAATCCAGCTGAACTATGCGAACAACGGATTTCTGTGGTTGAACGTTTAATTTGGTGCATATGGACTTTGGTAGAATATTCGATGAAGCACCTGAATCCACTAAACAATTATGTACATTTTTGTTAAAAATTTCATAAGTAAGGAGAAAAGGGGGAGTATGAGATCTCGATCTACCTCCAATTAAGGCGATGTTATTTGGATCAATCTTGTTAGTCGTATTACTTGGAGGTCTTCCCATGTTCTGAGAAGCTTGAGAAATTGCAGCGGTAGGCAAAGGTGCAATTGGCACATCATGTAATTCTTTCATCATTATCTTTTGTTGATGCTTTAGCTTGCTCAATTCATATAGAGTGATATTTGCCCTAGTCTTTTTCATGTCTTCTATGATATTGTACTCCATTTCATCCGAAACGATCAGTGTTTTAGATGGAGTAGGTGAATCTATTTGGACTGGGCTAGTTTGAGTCGCTTTAGATGTCGTTTTCTTTGTTGCAACTTTATCCTTTGTTGCAGAGCTTGTGCTCTTTGCTTTTTGGGTAGTTTGGGGACAATCAAGCTTATTTCTACTTCGTGTGTTAACTAGGAATACTTCTTGATCTTCCTCTTGTGGGAGGATGAAATCCCACATTCCTTGTAATTCTACAACTTCTTCATCATCGGTTTGCCCTTCAGTGGCAATTTCCTCTTCCTCTTCCTCGGATTCAGCATTTGTTATAGCATTGGTTGGCTTTGAATCCATTGATGGGCCTCTTTTAAAAGCTATGTAGGGCCTTTTTGAAGAAGTTTTTGCTACTTGTTTTTTATGTCGACCGTTTCATTAGACATGGTCTTAAGAATTTTTTGCAATCCCTCCAAATCGAATGGATCTTTTGCTTGTTTCTTCTTGGACTCTTCTTTGAAGGTGACCTTCTTAGACTTCCGATCTTCTAACGCGGATTTCTTCTCTAAGGCTATTATTCATTTCTCTACTGCTATGGCTTCTTTCATATTTTCAGCAAGGGTTGTTTTATTAGCCCTGTCCACGAAGATTGTTATGTTCGATGGTAATGCAGTGATATACCATTCACATCGTACTTCCTCGCTGGGCTGGGAAGCAGTAGGAATTTTATCTAGAATCTTATTGAAACGTAGATTGAAATCTTTAATCAGTTCTCTAGATTCTGCCCTAAGGTTAGATAGGTCATTGATTAACGTTGCCGTAGACCTGTCGTCACCAAACTTGGTTAGAAATTGGTCTTGGAAGATGTCCCAACTGGTAATAGATCTAGAGGGTAATGAAAAATACCATGATCCGGCTGTTCCTTGTAGGGTATAAGGAAATAGTCGAACAACAACATTTTCATTAGTAACCCCATTGAGGTTGATGGATAGCATAAAGTTGTTTATGTGCTCTTCTGCTAGCATGCCTGCCTCAGGATTGAACTTGGGTAGCCATTTCCCAAGATGGACCGGTATTTGACTCAAGGGCGCAGGCATTAAGACTGCCCCAGGATTGTTCCATGGAGACTGGTCCATTGCTGAACTGCTAACAGGGGGATTTACAGAAAATGATCCCTGTGATTGAGAAGATGAGGTGATTATGATTGTAGATGATTGAGGAGGAGTTGTAGGGATTCCACTAGGTGGATTGATAATGGTCTGGGGTGGTGGAGTAGATGGTTGAATTCGCAGTGAAGAAGTTGAGATGGATGATGTTGATGAAAGAGTCTTGCTGTCGAACCCTTTAGGTGACTTCCTTGCTCTTTTCCTTTTAGGAAGAGGTAGTTCGGTTGGCCGAATACCGAACTCTTCACTCTTAAGTCTGGTCAGGGGATGAGCAGGGTTATACTGCGAAGTCACGCTGCCCTGAGATTTATCAGATCTTTGAGGGGAAATGGAAAATCACTGAAGTTTATGAATCAGAGATTTGACTTCAGGAGGTTCAATTACAGATTGTTCTGAAATGTCAGGATTTGTAGCAACGAATGATACTCTAGCGACTTCTAACTCTGGATTTAATGTAATGGAGAAGTCGGAGGAGATGGTGAGGGTGAATTACTCTCAGAATGGTATTTTGATTTGGATTTACTTGCCATTCATAGTTCAGGCCCTCCTTCTAGCGCCAAATATGTTGAAGGCCCCAAAAATCGGGTCGACAACAAGGGGGATACCCGCCTGGTCCGGACCTTGGTTGGCAGCTCCTTATCCGCTTGGTATAGCGGGTCCGACTGGGGATCTGGGACAAGTTTCCCAATTCAGTGTGTGTGTGTGAGAAAAATATGGGTGTTTTTGTTCGAACTGGAATACTTCTATCTAATCTAATGCTATGCTATTGTATTCTAATAAATAGAAAAACATTGAAATTTATGCTAACCCGGGGTGTGATCTTTCTTCTATGCGATCTAAAAAGATTTCATACAATAACTGGTAATAAAGATCATTCAGCTATCATAAGAAAAGAACTCGATAAAAATGAGCTACTTCGTATAAGAAGTTAGATGAAACATTTGTTAAAACTTATCGCATAAATGAGCTATGCATACACTAAAAATAAACAAATAGTTATCACCGTACAAAAGTGCCAAATGATAACTCAAACATTCATGTTGTAACATATAAATAACTGAAAACTGAATATCACTTTAACGCATAAGCAGAAATGGTTAAGAGATAAAAGTACCATTTATAACTAGTTCTATTCATGAGCTTCAAGCAATGATTGATTTATCTCTCCTTGATTCAACATCTACTAAGAGTACAAAAGTGCAACATCAGTAGCAGATATCAAATGCAAATATCAAATAAACCCTGTTCCATTCATTCACCAAAACCTCCTTTGAGGGTGCAAAAGTGCATTTTATGAGGACAAGTTTTTGATAAATTTCTGGACCCTTCTCTAAATGCATGAGAAGGGTTTAAATACTACTAACTATTTCTAAATCTACTCCTTAATGTCGCAAGCATTCAGTATTTTTCTGAGTAGAGTCGGCTGACTGTCTTCCACCTTTGGTTGAGTTAAGAAAACAAAAACAGCAAGAGCTGGCATTATTTTCTCAGTAAAATTAATGATGCGCTTGAGAATCATCCAATGAATATGTAGGATTACCATGTATGCCTGGTAAAAATTCCATTTCAACTTGGTTAACCTTTGGACTGCTTCTGCTTTTCCTTCAGTCTTATATTTCCAGTTTGCCCCTATCGCTAATTTCTTGCAGTTTTTAGGGCTCGCATGTGATTGAGCAACTAGGGACCTTCCTTTTTGAACAATTTTTCTTAGCGATGCACGATTAGTGCTAAGCGCATCGGAAACTGCCTCTGTTTCTTGATCCGGGCTTCCCTGATGCGGTTTTCGCCTCTTGCGCCTTTTTCTCTCATTCGGTATAAAGCCCAAAATTTGTAAAAATAGTGGTTCCGTGAGCTCTTGACCCTGAGAATTAAACTGTTTGTTTCTGGTATCAGCGTCTTTCAGTATCCATTCAACCATGACTATACATGAGAAATCTGTGATAGATGCCTCCGAAGAGTTCTGCGACTCTTTTTCTTCCTTGAGCGGATTAAGTATGCCTTCCAAAATGTACATTGGAGCACTGCCTTCCTTCTTTGTTGTTTTCTGCATAATGCCCTGTATAACGCTTCGTCCTTCTTTCCTGCAGTTTACATTGAGGTAGAAGTAATGATAAAGGACTAATGATAGGAAAAATTTTAAATGCCGAAGATATACAAGACATGCCACCTTACGTGAGTTATTTCTTCGAAAAACACAACGCCCTACTTTATTAACAACTGACAATAACCCATTAATTTGCACTAAAATACATGACCAACTCTTGGCTAAAAAGTTTTCTCGATCAATGAGCCAGAACCAACTGCGATGGAGGGGTCCCACGTTTTTGCTTTGCGATGTCGCAGATCGCAATATCGTTATGTCGCAATGTTATCGTGCTGTTTTTATTGCAGATCGCAGTATCGTAACTTTGAGGTGTCGCAGTATTGTGGTATCGCAATATCGCAATATCGCAGATTGTTATAATCTTGTGTAATTCTTGTGATATTTGCGATGTGCGATATGCAATATCGCATATCGGCGATGTTTTAAAGTTTTTCAATGTGAGTGCGTCTTCAGTATATGCGATGCGATGAATTTTCGCGTCACAATATCGCCTTGTATCATTTTTAACTCTTTAGAAGGTATATCCTATCATCCCTTGCGCGATGCGATATCCTTTTAGGAGTAAATTTAATTTTCTTCATTATGAAACTTTAGGTTTTCTAGATTTTTCAAGGTATTTTTCTAAGTCTATGATGTTGTAGGTTTCATCTAAAAAGAAAATGTAACACTAACTAATTTTTTTGAGGGTCCCCACTTATTTAGTATTAACAATAATACTTCATAAGGAGGGGGGTTGTTGGTGGCCACAACAACGGGATAGGGAAAAATGGTAGGAAAGGGAAAAATGAGGGGTGAAAACGGAGCCTTGGCATCAACAGCACAATTATGCAACCCTAGCAACAATGGATTTTGGTGTTTTCTCGTGGTTGGTTTTATGAGTTTTTTTGCAATTACACATAGCCATGAACCACCATAACATTCATAAAATTTGATGAGAAAGCCATGATATAGAGCCTACCTGTTGATTTGAGGGGTTTCACAGGCAACTTGAGGCAATTTGGCACGATTTCGGGCCTTTGTGGGTGTGCGCCGTGCCCCCTTTATATGAAACGTGCCCTTGTAAAATTTGCACTGTGGGGTGGCTTTGTGTGTGCCACACTCCGTATGTGCGCTGCACCCCTCTGTGTGTGCGCCGCGCTCTGGAAAATGCCTCCAACTTCACTCCAAATACGCACTTTGCACTCTCAGACACTTTGCTATGTTTCTCAATAACCTTGATTAGTACAATAAATTTGTTTGCTTGTGGGAATTCTCTATTTAAAGACTTTGAAGTCATGGGTTAAATTTTTGCTTCTCTAAAAACCCACTTTTCTAATGTTTCATTTTGGCTTTTTTCACTGACTTAAAGCAACACTGAATTTCACTTTTCCCTTTGAAATTTTAGCTCAAATGATGAAACTTTCGACACTCTTTGTAAGGATTCCATGATAGGGCATTTGGCCATGGAAACCATTACTGCACCTGAAGAAATCAACTAACGACTTTTTTGAAAATTTGATCACAAATGACACTGTTTGCCTTTTCTTCATTACAGAGTTTTGAAGAGCAGTTGAAGTCTATCAACATGACGATGAAACTCTCTGAATCAGAACTTTGTAAGGGCCTCACTCTGGCCTGCATGGCTTTATTGGACATGGTTGAAGACCAAATTGATTAATCCCTAGAAAAAGACCTAAGCTAACAGGAGCCAAACATGAGGGGAATGAATTGACAAGACCCTTCCGTTAGATTATGGCATGCCTCTAACAGAATGCAGCTGAGTGAATGGAGTGAGACACCTAAAAATGAGATGTAGAAAGAGTTTTGATCTCTGACGGAGGACTGACAAGACCGACCCTAAAAAATTTCACTGACAATGTTGATGGAGTAGTATACTTTGCAGATCAATCCAAGATCAAGCCATCAGGGCTTGGCATAATCAGGCTTAAATTGCCTGGTCTTCCAGACTTTCTTCTGCATCATGTTCTATATCTCCCACATCTCAATAAAAACTTGTTGTCCTTGGTCCACATCCGCCAGCAAGGTCACTCCATTCATATGTTTGATGGCAAGCTTGATGTAAGAAAAGCATCTGAACACTCACTTGTCATGAGGGGAATAGAAGAAGAAAGGCTTATCAAGCTGCAAGGAACCTCTGCTCATGCACAACATTTCTCATACAATTCTCATCATGAAGAAGGTACACTTCCATCAATTTTACTATGGCATGCTAGATTTGGACATTTGAACTATGATAATCTCCGCTTATTGAAGAAAAATGGTGTTGCTGGTTTGCCTACAATTCCTAGGAAACTTAAGCAATGTGATGCTTGCATTCTAGGAAAGCATAGCAAATAATCTTTTCATGATTCACATTCAAGAGCACATAGAAAACTTGAACTCATTCATTCAGATTTATGTGGTCCAATGCCTGTTCCTTCTGCAAATGGAAACAAATATATGATGACATTTATTGATGCCTACACCAGAATGTGTTGGGTTTATTTATTGAAGACCAAATCTGATGCTTTTCAAACATTCAAGAACTTTCATAAATGCATTGAAAATGATGCACAATCTCATATTGGGTCTATTCGCACTGATAATTGAAAAAAATACACATCAAATGAATTTGAAAACTATCTTCACCAACATGGGATCAAACATCAAACAATTGTGCCTTATAATCCCCAACAGAATGGTGTAGCTGAAAGAATGAATAGGACAATCTTAAATATGGTACGATCCATGCTCTTCTTCAAAATGTAAAGATAATGTTTTGGGCTGATGCTGTTCTATGTGCTGCATATATAAAGAATAGATGTCCATCTAGTGCTATAAGAAACAAGACTCCTTATGAATTGTGGTATGGACATGTTCCTTCGGTAAAACATCTCAGGATTTTTGGTTCCACCTGTTATGCTTTGATACCAAAGGTACATAGAAACAAACTTGGTGCTAGAAGTCGTAAGTGTATCTTCCTGGGGTATTCAAATACCTCCAAAGCATACCGCCTCTATGATGAAGAAAATAAAAAGTTTGTTATATCTAGAGATGTAATTTCTCTTGAATCATCCAAATCTGACAATGTTGTTGAGCGGCAACTTGATCGCTTGGATAGATTCGCAAAAACGAAATCATTTCAAGAATTTGATAATCAGATTCCACATCTTGAAGGGGGGATTCCTATTCTAGATCAACATGTGGAATCTTCTTCTTAAGAATACTCTCCCCTGACTGAAACTCCAACAACAGATGATGCTTTAAGTGATGTAATTGATAGAATTGGGAAACTCAATCTTGATTCACTCCAAACTCAATCAACAGAGCAGCCTGGACCATCTCAGAAAGGTCCCCCAAAGTGGCTAATAAAGACACTTGAAAGTGTTCATCCTGATGAAATTGGGAAAACAGGAACCAAAAATTCAAACCGACAAAATGGAGGTGATGTAGATGACTCTAATTCACCTGTTGATATGGATGTTTCTTATGATTGCGAATTGAACTTGTCTATAGATTTTGAACCAACTTCCTTTAAAGAAGCTGCTTCTCATGATGAATGGAAAGAAGCGATGCAAAAGGAGTGCCCTCATAAAGAACGGCACTTGGAAGCTGGTTGATCCTCCATTTGGAACCAAACCAATTGGCTGCAAGTGGGTCTACAAGAACAAGTACAAAGCTGATGGCTCACTTGACAAGCACAAAGCTAGGCTTGTGGCAAAAGGTTTTGCACAGAAGGAAGGGGTCGATTATGAGGAAACTTTTGCTCCCACAGCAAAATGGGCCACCATCCCGACACTCTTTGCACTGGCAGCTCAGAACGGTTGGAAAGTCCATCAAATGGATGTAAAAACTGCCTTCTTGAATGGAGATCTAAAAGAAAATGTTTTGATGTCCCAGCCTGAAGGATTTGCTGTGAAGGACATGAACATAAAGTATGCAAACTTGTGAAGTCCTTGTATGGCCTCAAACAAGCACCACGAGCCTGGTATGAAAAGCTAACTGAGCATCTTCTGAAACTCAACTTCAATCATTTTGATCTTGATGATGCAACTTTATTTGTCAAGAAAGTTGGCAAAACAGTTGTATATCTTGTGGTATATGTAGATGATCTTTTAATGACAGGGAGCAATGAAAGTTATATTGCATCCATAAAGAAAGAATTAGGAAAAAGTTTGAAATGACTGATTTGGGCTATGTTCATTACTATCTTGGCATTGAAGTAACCCAACATCCAAAATCCATATTTCTTTCTCAAAAGAAATACATTGGAGATTTGTTAAACAGATTTGGCATGACAGAGTGCAATCCTCTTTCTACTCCAATGGAACAAAACTTAAAGCTCACATCTATTGAAGGAAAGGAATTTGAGGATGCAACAAAGTACAGACAACTTATAGGAAGTCTCATCTATCTCACTACTACTAGACCAGGCATTTCATTTGCTGTTGGAATCCTCTCCAGGTTTATGCAAAAGCCTTGTGAGGGACATTGGTCTGCTGCAAAAAGAGTTCTAAGGTACTTGAAGGGAACTCAAGACCATGGAATCAAGTATACACAGGTAGACGACTTCAGCTTGATTGGATACTCTGATTCAGACTTCGATGGAGACAAAGAAACTAGAGTATATACTTCAGGATATGCTATGAGTCTTGGATCAGGAGCTGTCTCTTGGAGATCACGCAAACAATTAGTTCCAGCAGATTCCACAACAAAAGCAGAATACGTGGCAGCAGCTGAAGCAACGAAAGAAATTGTGTGGCTCAGAAAAAATTCTGAAGATTTGCAGGTGAAACAAGACAATCAACTTCCACTCATGATTGACAACACCTCTGCAATAAAGTTGGCCAAGAACCCAAAGTTCCATGATCGTACAAAGCATATCAATACTAAATATCGTTTGATCCGACATCATGTTGAGGCCAAAACAATCCATCTCCGCCATTGTTCCACAAATGAGAAAATTGCAGACATCTTCACCAAAGCGCTTGGAAGAGAAAAGCTTGAAAGATTCAGAACGATGCTTGGACTCACCAACATCCCTTCAGATTAAGGGGGGGAATGTTGACACCTAATCCTCAATGATTGGGGAACTAAATGTGAACAGTCATCAAGAAGATGAACTGAACAATCACATTCCTGTATATATTAGATAGCTGGTCAATTGAATAAACGCATTAGTTTTTCTGGAGTTACTCCTAGCCTGACAGCAACATAAGGTAGCATCGAGAAGACAGAAAGCTTGAGAGGTTCAACCTATCCCTAAGAGGATCTATCAGGAATTGAGCACCACATTGGGCTCCTCCCATTAAATACTAGAGAGGTTAGGACTTGGAGAGGAAAAGAGTCTGTACACTCCAATGGCTTGGGGAATCCAAGAACCAACCTGCCAAGCATCATTTTTGTTTCGGGAGACTCAAGTTGAGCTCCTCATTTTAAATCTTTACTTTAAAGACACAATAAAAGAAGGCCACCACTGAAAGCTAGACTAGAGACATAGCCCTAGAGAATAGGGTGAACTCCTTATTAATTGTTGTCTTCTTGCATTTGCTTACTTTTTTTCTCTTACTGTTTTCCATTTTCTAGTGTCTGTGTATTTTGCAATCCGATCGATCCGTTGCATAAAATGACATAGACACACACTAACACATGAGTCTGTAATACCTTCATTCATTAATAACTTAATTGAGGTCACTCAAGAGTTATTTTCAGATCATGTATAATGTCTTCCCAACATTAAGAGCCATTTGCAAGTTCACCCCCCCACCCCCCCAACACATGCTTATTGACTAGGTATTTTAGCGTGGAGTACATGTGCCTCTACATAGGTTGGGGCTCTTCTCCATAGGCCTACGTCCACTTGGCCAGATGGGTGCATGGGTCACCCTATCAATCATACTTGTCTCTTAGTCGCATCGTAGGCTTCCCAAATCATGCTCTCATCATCCTTCTACATTCGTGCCAATAATTAAGGCTTCCTTTGTGTGTACCCCACCATCTTGTGGCCGTAGTGTGCAGTACCCAGTCCAAGGCCTAGAAGCGTTGTTTTTTGGGCACCTCCCTTTCAAATGCATCCAAGTGGGTATCTACCTCATTCACTCCATCATATGTAGGAAAATATCTTACTTCTGTTGACACGTAGCACAACAACTTGGACATCATATTGCACTTCAATGTAGTTACCTCATGTAACCAATTTTGCCATCGTTCTATCTCTTTGTCTTAATTCGAAGTGTAGGAGCTTTCACGCTCCCATGTAATCTACCCATCACCTAGTCTTGTTCTCGCAATGTTATCTTATAGATATAGTCCAAATCATCATCACTCTGATAGTCATAGAATGGTTCCGTATATCATGATCCTTCAGCAAGGTCCAGGGGTACAATTACATGCAATGAATTCTTCTCAAATATCATTTTCCACATCTTCATATTAATTATCCTGTTCATGTTAGTGGCCCGGTCAATTCCCAAAAGTGAGACATAGGGATTGCTATCATCAACAATATCTATCACTTCAAAATATGCCAGCGCGCTCGCTCCCTCAATATCCACATTGATTCCCTGCAATCATCCCACGATATTATTTTTTGTTGGTTCACCATCCTTATCTAAATTGGAGACCATTGCAGTGTAAGTCTTCCCATTCTCTCCCATGTCTATTTTTGCAGAACATTTCCATCTACCCCAAATCCAAAATGACTTGATCCATCTCATATTCTATGATTTGCATGTTTAGTCTCATTTCTCGTCCTGTCCTTGTTTTATGTTTTCCAATCTTGCAGACTACATGTGGTTCTCCTAGAACGATCCCAGTGCATCTGTTGATGAGTTCCTATAACCCATTTATAGCCTTACTATCATGCAGTAACTTCATACATGTTTCAAGAAAAGTTGTTAGTATGGATGGGCCCGTTTCTCGCTCTGGTTTATCTTTACTTCCTGAAGTGGAGGCATTAGTGAAGCTCTTCTTAGCTTCCATGAAGGTTTCCCGAACATGCTCCAAATCAAAATTAGCTTCTTTCGTCTGAGATTCGCAAACCCAAGTACTATCTTATGGCTTTTTTCCCTTATCATCTCCCATCGTGATTCCACTTCAAATCACAATGTTTACATTTGGGTCTTCCTCGCATGGCTGAGACCTCATCATTTGTAGGTTCTATGTCAGGGGAGGCGGTAGCACTCCTTTGTCAAATATCCTAGCTATTAGTGTAGGACAATATTATGTCTCATGATCAAACAACGTGCAATACTTGCATGACAGGTGCATTAGATTCGTGCAATCGTGGGCATAGTGTCTTGCCCCTCCACAATTGTAGCAAATCAATTGTTCGCGACCTCTACAAGGTCCTCCTCCACCTTAGCCTCGTCCTCACCCCTGAAATCATGTACCCACCTGATGCTAGCCTAAGCCAACTTTACCCACATTATGCAAATAGAATTGCATGTCACTGGTCCCAAGCCTTAATCACCTAATCCATGGTGAAAACCTTCTTCAATTAAGGTTTAATGTTCTTAACTAAGTTTTTAGGCTCCTAGTCTCATGTGGAAACATTTTAATTGACTAACCCAAAGTCTAAACCTTCATTAACCTTTCCACTGGGACTTTATACACCCTTATAAACTTTAGTTTCTCTATACCCCACACATATTCACCAAGTCCATACCAAGGTCTTCGACTTTAGTTTAACCCGATTTAACCCAAAATACATTAATCCACTTTATTTCTATGATAACCTTCGTATAATAGAAATACACATAAAACACACATAAACTTACCTTTTCACCTTTTCTCGGGCTTGGCACATATTCTCATGTTTACCTTTATCGGGTTCACTCTCCACCATTGATTTCACTCCATCAGATCAACGGTTGTCGCGTGCTCTCCATCCATCCTCTAGAAATCATATAACTTTAACTTGCCTTGATAAATATTTTGGGTCCACTCCTTCCCAAACCTTATCAGATTCAACCTCTACCGTAGATCTTACCCTATGATCTGATGGTTGATGTATGTAGGTTTTAACCCTATACAAAAATTACCTGCATACGAACTCTAAAACAAATAAAATAAACAATGCAAGATCATAAAACTTCAAACACATATACATAGAGATTTCCCCCAGATCCCAAGACCAAGACTACCTGCTTGATTTTGTCATTATTTCCTTTCAATGTTACAATACATATTTATACATGCCAAAGCATCCAATACCATCGACCGAAAACCATCTCGTCCAAAACCATGGACTGAAAACCACCATGTCCAAAACCATGTGTGAAAATCATGCACAAACCATAGGTAGGTGTGCCCAACCTAACATAGGGTCCAAAGCCGAAATTTTATGGGGCACTGCCCTGGACGCCATAGAGTGGGGTTACATGCACTCCTCAAAACCCCTGTGACTCCCCCTACTACGTAATCAGCGCAACGAAGGGGGGGATCCATCCCCCTTCTAACCTTCTGGTTAACTATGTGGGCTAGTCATGGAAAGAATATAACACAACCCAACATTCTCCCACTTGTTGTTTTCTTTCCACAGGGGGGCACAAGAGAGATTAGTCATTTATCCAGCCCTACAATGCCCATTGTTTCTCTACACCAAGAGAAATTCTCAGAGCTCACATATTTTGTCAATGCATTTGCAGTATTCTTCAAAGTGTCCACCTTTACCAACAACACCTTTCTATATTCTATCATATCCCCCAAAAAGTGATACTAAACATCAATTTTCTTTGTCTTTGAATGATATGCAGGTTTCTTTGCCAAGAAAATTTCACTTTGGATGTCAGAGTCTATCCTTATAGCTCCTTGTACTAACCCCATATTCAAACACAATCTCTGCAACCAAACTTCTTCCTTGCTTGCATGAGTGGCTGTCATCTATTTTGCCTCTGTAGTTGATAGTGTCACTATATATTATTTCTTATTCATCCAACTAACTGCACCTCCAAATAGGTTAAACACATAACCACTTGTAGATATTCTCTGATCCAAATCTCCAGCCCAGCCTGCATCAACAAAGTCATGAATATCCAACACTGTGTCTAATCCTAGTCTTCCTTGGTAGCACAAACCATTATCACTAGTGCCATGCAAATACCTGAAAACCTGCTTCATTGTTTTCCAATGCTCCTTCCCTAGTTTTGACATGTGTAATGTCTAGTCTAGTATAGACCATTGCATACATCAAGCTACTGAATGCACTTGTATATGGAACACGAGACATGTCTTCTTCCTCTTCTTGTGTCTTGGGACATTGTTCAATAGATAAATTTACACCTGCAGGAATAGGAACCTTCACCAGTTTACTATCCTGCATATGAAACCTCTGCAATATTGTCTCGACATACTTCCTCTGGTTTAACCAAAGCTTCCACTTTGTACAATCTATTTTAATTTCTGTTCCGAAAATATAGTTTGCAACACCAAGATATTTCATATCGAATTTGGAGGACAAATGGGTCTTCAAATCCTGGATAATTTCTTTGTCATTTCTAACCAGCAACATATCATCCATATACAAGACCACATAAATAGCACGGACACAAATTAATTTAAAACACACAATGATCTGCTTTACTTATGGTGAAGCCAAGTTCTCGTATAAATGTATCAAATTTCTAATAGCACATCCTTGGTGACTATTTTAACCCATACAGATACTTTAACTTGCATACCAGTTCTTTCTTACCCTTCACCACAAAGCCTTCAAGTTGCTTCATGTAGATCTCCTCTTCCAAATCCCTGTGAAGAAATGTTGTCTTCACATCCATCTGTTATACCTCAAAATCAAAAGCAGGAGCAACAGATAAAAGTAATCTAATAGAAGTTACCTTGCCAACAAGAGAAAAAATATCACCAAAATCAATACCTGGCACCTGGGAATAACCTTTTTCTACCAACCAAGCTTTCTATTTCTCCACCTTTCCTTCTGCATTTGTCTTCCTCTTGAACACCCATTTGTTGCTAATGGGTTTCCTTCTACCCGGCAACTCCACCTGATCCGAAGCCTCATTTTTGTGCAAAGATGCCATTTCATCAACCATGACCTCTTTCCAGAGTTTTCCATCCTCTGAATCTACTGCTTCCTTCACAGTTTTGGGATCATAATCAGTAATAGATAAAGAAAAATTTGAATAGAAAGCAGATGGACTATACCTTTTTGGTTGCATTCTTTCTCGAACTGATCTTCTCACACCCAAAGTTTGTGTCTCTTCATATTCTAATGCCTCCTCTATTGTAGAGTATGATTCTTCCTCCTTTAGCTCAAACTCTATCTTCGCAGGTTCCTTTGGTTGGACTTCATGTTTAACAACATCTTTCACCTCTCTGAACACCACATCTCAGTTGTACACAACCTTCCTTGTTACTAGGTTCCAAAGATTATAACCCTCTAAACCATCCTTATACCCAATAAAGATGCACTTTTCAGATTTACTATCAAACTTGGTTTGTTTCTCCTTTGCAACATGTACATATGCATCACATCCAAATACCCTCAGACGTGAAAGAGAGGGTTTCTTACCAGTCCATGCCTCTTGTGGAGACTTATCCTCCAATGCTAATGAATGTGATCTGTTGACCGGGTAACATGCTATCTCAACCACCTCTGCCGAAAATTCTTGTCCTAACCCCAGCACCACTGAACATGCTTCTTCCCCTTTCCATCAACGTCTTGTTCATTCTTTCTGCAACTCCATTTTGTTGAGGTGTACATGGAGTAGTCTTCTATCGTGATATACCACACTTCTTACATAATTCTTCAAATTCCTTTCTCAAAAACTCTCCACCGTTATTTGTCCTCAGCACCCTTATCTTCTTCTCTATTTGGTTTTCCACCAAAGCCTTAAATTCTTTAAACCTGTCAAAGAATTCAAATTTCTTCTTAAGGAAATATATCCATGTATTCCTTGAGAAGTCGTCTATAAATGATACATAGTACACAGACTTACCCAGTGATGGAACCTTCACAGGTCCAAACACATCGCTCTACACAAGTTCTAATATAAGTTTTTCCCTCTTACCACCAGAGGGGAAGCTCACCTGATTCTGCTTCCCATATACACAATTTTCACAGAAATAAAAATCTAGAGAGCCATTACTCATACCTTCTACCATACCTTTACCATGAAGTATTCGAAGGCCCTTCTCTCCAATATGTCCAAGCCTTTGATGCCATAGCATGGTCTACTCTCCAGAGACCACTACATTTTCTGCTCCACTTTTAGGAAGCACAGAATTGTTGCACCCATCAACAACAGTGCTACGTTGCAGCTTGTATAGAGTTCCAATATGAAGTCCCCGCATCAATACTAGTGCTCCCCAAACCATCTTACAGGTATCCTTCTCGAACACTATTTTTACACTTGCATCATCTAGCTTGCTTACAAAAAATAGATTTTTGGCCAATGTAGGAATATGTAGAACAATCGGAGTTGTTCTAACCCTTCCACCTTGCAACTTCAGCTTTACTTTTCTGCAACCAATGATTCTAGCCTTCCTATCATCCCCTAAGAAGACATCACCACCATCATATTTCTCATACTCGTAGAACCACTCTCTATGGGGAGTGAAGTGAAAGGATGAACCTGAGTCAATCAACCATGCCTCATTATTTATATGTGTACTTGAAGAAGCCAACTACACATCCCCACCTTCATCTGAGGTGGTTTTCACCTCTACAGAAGGAGAATCATCAAATCCCTTTCCTTTGTCAGGAGCTTTAGATTTACAGTCCCTTTTGTAGTGCCCTCCCTTTTTGCATTTCCAACACACCACCTTTACAGGTTTTCCTAGAGATTTAGGCCTCCCACTTGATGACTTATTTTTGTTTCTATTATGGGACCGTCCTCGTACAGAAAAAGCATCACCATTCTGGCTCTCCATATTTTTCTGTCTCATCTCCTCTGTCAGCAAGGATGAGACTATTTCATCAAACTGCAAGGTAGTTGCATTGCTACCTATTGAAATAACCAGACTATCCCACGAATCTGGGAGAGAACACAACAAATTGATGCACTTATATTCATCTAAAGTTTTAATATCAAATAATGCTAACTGACTTACCACAGTATTAAATTCATTCAGATGCTCTACCACCGAGTCTCCATCTTTTATTCCCAGGTTATATAGCTTTTTATGTAGGAACAATTTATTCACCAAAGACTTTAATTGGTATAAAGTCCCTAACTTGTCCCATAAATCCTTCGTCGTAGCTTCCCCTGATACATTTAGCAATATTGAATTTGAGACACACAATCATATTTTTTCTTTGCCTTCCAATCCAAATTCTTCTATTCTTCATCAGACACTCTCGTTGCTTTAGTACCTGGATCTACCATGATCCACTGATCTTTATCCACCAACAGATCCTCCATATTGCGTTTCCACAACTCAAAACTCTGACCATTAAATTTATTGATCTCTATCTTTCCACTACTCACCATCTTCTTTCAAAACTTGAATCGACCTCACAGATCTCCCCTAAACAGGGTCTACCACAGGCCCAAGCAAAACCCCTTAGCAACAAAGGCGTCCCCTTGAAGCCAAAAAAGCTCTGATACCAAATTTAAGTTTTAATGCCGTATAGAAATTACCTGCATATGAATTCTAAAACACAGAAAATAAACAATGTGAGAGCATAAAACATAAAACACATATACACAAATATTTCCCCTGCATCCCAAAATTATGACTACCAGCTTGATTTTCTCATTATTTCCTTTCAATATTATAATACATATTTATACATGCCGAAGCATCCAATACCATGGACCTAAAATCATCGCGTCCAAAACCATGGACCGAAAACCATCGTGTCCAAAACCATGTGTGAAAATCATGCACCAAACCATAGAGTGGGGTTACCTGCACTCCTCAAATCCCATGTGAGTCCCTCCGATACATAATCGGCACAATGAAGGGGGGGCTCCATCCCCCTTCTAACCTCTCGGTTAACTACGTGGGCTAATCGTGGAAAGAATATAACACAACCCAACAATGTCTTCCTCGATCAACATAACTGCTCACTGATCCTTCACCATAGATCAAAAACCCATTTGATCCAATGCTTAACAATGATATTATATGAGCTACTTGCATGAGGATTACCCACCTGATAAAGTGGTTTCGTCACTCCTTCGACGTGCTACGTGTTAGTCGATAAATGGAATCAGGTGACTCCCTGATCCAGATTTAAATAGGAACGCAACAAATTACAGAGATAACCATATACACAAAGATGCAGTGGAAATAATACTTCATTTCATTAATGGAAAATACTGAAATATGCTTACAACTAGAAATGGAAATAAACCAGCTAGGGCGATGGTAGCTTATCTCTGAGAAGAGATGTGGCGGCTACATGCTTCTAAATTGTGTTACAATGAGGTTCGGAGGCCTATTTATTGTTGAGAAATAATGGAAAACCCCTTAACATTCCAAAACCTAACCCTAGAAGATGAAACGCCAAACTGTGGGCCTCATTTGGGTAAATTGGTACATCAACTTCCCGGGGTCGTAACTTTGGCATACGATGTCCGTTTGATGCACATAATAGCTCATTAGAAAGATCTATCCGAGCACTACCACTTTGGGAAGGAAAACATGGTTCATCAACCCATGTTGCCCCATATTTCCCAAAAAACATCGTTTAGGGCCTCAAAATGGCTCCGGAAATTCAGGACCCGAAAAACTGCTAAAAATAGTAAACTGTGCTACAATTTAGGAAACTAAAAAGACTGAAATAGATAGTTGTGGGGGTCCAAATGGGATAGGTGGGTGGCCACCAACATCTACCTGGATCATTCCTCCCCCCTTAGGAAGCAATGGTCCCCATTGCGTTGAGTTCCTCCCTGAGATGAGGAAGCTTCTGCTAAGTTGGGTCTCTAGCGAGCCATTCTGCAATCTATGATGTGTCCAGAAATGGTGGGAATCATGGTCGACGACGGTCCACATTGAACACTCGATGCAAGCGAAGGAATGGAGGGATGTTGTGCTTCAAAGCATTGTTTCCCATAGCCTTGGTACTGGTGTAAGGACCATTTCTGAGTGGTCTGAGTTTCTCATGGGTTTTGGTAAGGCATTCTCTCTGCAGATGTAACCAAAATTTGTTGCCCACTTGAAACTTGTGTGGTACCCCTGTGGGTGAGGAGAAGTTGTTCCTGTCTTCTGTCATGACCATATCCCTTTGTTTTTACTGCTGCATGGAGGAACCCTTTGTGGGGGTCATGGATGTAGCAATGATCTTCTCCTTACTTTGGGAGTGAAACAGAGAGAAAATGAATTTCCTAGTCTAGGAGATGAGCTTGTTGCCTTTCTTGGCAATGATCAAAGAGGCGGTGGTAGGTGGGGCTACCTCCGGTATCCTGTATAATGAATTATCCAAAGAAACAATGACAACGCAAGGCCTTGACTCATACATAACAAGTCACCTCCACAAGTATGGCTAGCCTAGTAGTACATCACAAACATCCAAAGGTGTAACATCACACAATACCTTGTTTGTGAAGGGCTTGATGCGGTAGGGAAGGTGGCACTGCTGGAAAAATTTGAGATCTCATCCTTCATGAATCCACCTGATACTATACGGTTGCGGGTGTGGTGTAGTCAGTAGCCCTAACTACTTCATGACCTTTGTTGAAATGAGGTTATTTTGGCTGCCACTGTCGACAATGAATTGCAGCGGCGAACCCTTCACCCACATCTATGAGTGGAAAAGACTCTCCCCTTCCTCTGGATTTTCAGGCTCATTTTTCTGGATCTTGGTGGTGGCAATAGTGGCACTGGGATCTGCATCAATGATCTCCTTCCCTTTGCCATTCCCCTTGTTGGGTTCTGGCTTAGGGTCGGAACATGCATATGATTCGGAAGCCTTCAACTCAGCCACCAGCGACTGCTTGGTCCGACACTCACTTGTGTTATGAGTGGGACTCTTGTGGAACTCACACCACTTTCCCATGTCCTTCTTCGGCTTCATGGCATGGTTCTTTTCTTCTGGCTTTGATGGGTTGTCTTGGGTCACCCCGCCTTGGCTTTGTCCCTTGGGCTTCGGATTTGCAGATCCAAAGTCTCGCTTCTTCTATTTGAACTTTTGCTCGATTTTGACAGTGTATCGGTATGATGTGCCAAGTGAGGAGATGTTCAAGAACTCCATCTCTTCCTGGATGTATTTGTGTAGGCAACCGCGGTATTTGAGTACCAGATGTAGTTGAGAATCTTTGATACTCAATTGTGTGCGAAGGGTATGAAAAATGTTTGTGAACTCTGGCACATCTTAGTCTCGTCCCTGCCGCAATGTGGTCCATTTGATGTATTTTTCCTCATAGATTTTGACGGGGTAGTACTGCTCCTTGATGGCATCTTGGAATGAATTCCAGGTGGGTGCGGCTGAAAATAGTGAGCCGGTATTTTCATCCTTTTGTTCACAGTGGGTTTCCCACTAGTCCTTGACGTGGGGGGTTGCTTTGAGAAGATAAAAAACAATCTTTTCCTGACTCGAAATTCATGAACAGAAAAATACCCTTCTAGCAGATTTAACCATTTATCTACGGCATCTGCATCTATTTGACCCTCGAATATGGGGATTTCAAAATTAACTTGTACCTTAAAGGGGTGGTGTTTCCAGAGTAGTTGCTGGAAGCCGATGTGTCGCTTCTGGGTAGCAACTGAAGGATCTTCACAAAGCTATCCATCATCGCGTTCCTTTGCCGCTCGAGGGCTTCTTCGAGTAAGATTTTGATAGGATTTCCTACCGCCTCATCTTTCTTCTCATCCACCATGGGAGGCTGTTAGGATTTGCAAGGCTGGTCTTGCAAAGGTTCGACCAGTTCAAGCCCTAACTCCTTATATCCAGACCTCGTTGGGGACATTCAAAGAAAAACAGAGCAAAAGTAAACCGCTCTGATACCACTGATCTAGATTTAAATAGGAATGCAACAAATTACAGAGATAACCATATACACAAAGATGCAGCAAAAATAATACTTCATTTCATTAATGGAAAATATTGAAATATTCTTACAACTAGAAATGGAAATAAACCAGCGAGGGCGATGGTAGCTTATCTCTGAGAAGAGATGTGGCGGCTACATGCCTCTGAATTGTGTTACGATGAGGCTTGAAGGCCTATTTGTTGTTTAGAAACAATGGAAAAATCCTTAAAATTCCAAAACCTAACCCTAGAAGATGAAACGCCAAACTGTGGGCCCCGTTTGGGTAAATTAGTACATCAACTTCCCAAGGTCGTAACTTTGGCATACGATCTTTGTTTGACGCATACAATAGCTCGTTAGAAATATCTATCCGAGCACTACCACTTTGTGAAGGGAAACATTAGTCCATGGACCCATGTTGCCCCCAGATTTCCCAAAAAACGTCATTTAGGGCCTCAAAATGGCTCCGGAAGTTTAGGACCCGAAAAACTGCTAAAAGTAGTAAACTGTGCTACAATTTAGGAAACTCAAAAGACTGAAAGAGACAGTTGTGGGGGTCCAAATGGGATAGGTGGGTGGCCACCAACATCCACCTGGATCACTCCCTTCTATTACCACTTACCACTTTTTCTCCATTCAATAACCTGCTTTCACTTATAAACCTGCCTTTCTTCTTTGATTAACGCCCGACCTTATTCGTGCCCCATGACCATAGAACTTTTACCATTGAAGGCTACGATGGATCCTCCAGATTCCTCTTCTGCTAACACATAAATTTATCTCTGCCATTCATTTCTTGATTCCATTCTACATGGCTTAATCCTGGCCAGTGATCACAAACAATCTCGTCCATTGATATAGCTAATCCAACGGCTCCTATGCATCGACACCTCACTTTTTTGTTGTTATCTTTACTTCGTTTTAACGTCATTTATTAAGTGTTTTTGTGGTTTTGAGTTTCTTCATGGTTTCAAGTATTTCGTTGTTGTGCCACACAACTTCCTACTGGGCTTAACTCCCCTCGCCTTTATGCTTCCTTCACCTTCACTGTAACATTCAAGGCTTCCTCTTATACCGTTGATTTGTGTAAAGCCCATAACACCTCTCTATTACTCTTCTCTATATTACACCTCTGATTTTGCACCTAAAACCTATGTTACGTAGAATAACTCATGATCATACATAACCTATATCTCAATTACTCAATACACACACATGAACTCAAACTCAAGTTGTTTGTATTAATAAATAGATATTTACATAAGATTCTCTCTCTCTCTCTGGCCTAATATTCTAATAAGTGGCCTCTATTTTCCTACCTACCCATAGGCTTACAATCAAACCTCTAACTCACACCTCTAACTACTAACTTGACTCGACTTGACTAACTCTTTCTCTGTCCTTTTGGCTTACATTTCTACAAAAGGATTTTCTAACCAATTCCTGGTTTAGATCCATAAGCTTCTCAAAAAAATCCTAAAATCTCTTCCTTATCTATAAGGATCCTCTCTAATCCAAAAATCATGAACTAACTCCTAATCTAAGATTTAAACTTAATTCTCAAATCTCTCAATCTCTCAACTATCCTGAATCTCTCATGTTCTCCAACATGCAACAACATTTACAAATATTCCTCACAATGCTTAATTAATTCCCTATTCTAGCTTCTCTAATTAAAAGCACTCAAAACCTTAATAATTACAATAATTCAACACTTACAAAACCAACTTCCTTAAAACACAAGACCCCCTATGTCTACTAAAATACAATGATATTGTTGAGCTGAATGCTCCTACATCAAACTCCCAAAGTAAAAAATATTCATGATATTCTGATCATGTGTCCTCATATTTTGATAGAAAACCTCCAGGGTTCCAAACTTTAGTTTTTAACTACCCAAATGCCTTGCACCTTTGCTGATGTGGTATGTCTGTTGTCTTCTGTTTCATCTTCCTCTCTTTGTCAATCAAGTTCAAGTTCTGATTGATCATCCTTCCTGCTATCATTCTCCTCCATATGGACTGTTTCATCATTAACTTCCATATTTCTTCAATATCCATCTCCAGCACATCCTTGGGATGGTACATACTTGGCCACTTACTTTTACCTCTTTCTCTTTGTTTTAGGTCATTGTTGCTATCCATTAACTCTTCAAACTATTGTTCTTCTCTTTGAAGTTGTCGAATTCTTACTCTTACTGTTGCTTTTTCTGTCTCCCTTTCATTCTTACTCACTTTCATGATTATCTCTTTTTTCATTGAATCCTGACCTTCCAACATTCTCTTCAGCAATTGAACATCTCTATTCCATGGATTAAAATCTTCCACATAATCCTCTTCTACTACCTTTACTTGACTGCTCATCTGTGCCAAATTTCCTCCAGCATATGCAACTAAACTTGTACTCACAAAACAATTGTTAACATCAAAAGCATAAGGCCTTAGTGCCTCTTCTTCCTTTGACAACACTTCAATATGCTTCTTTGATTTCTCCTCTTCTATCAGCACATCAGTATGCTAATTCAACCTCTTCAAAGAATTCTCTAAAGAAATCTCTAATGTACTCTCAAGATTACCAGTTAGTCTCCCCCCAACATCATCTATGCTAATGATGTCTTTCTACTCTTGTCTATTGTAATGAACTCCTTCCTCTGCAATCACACTGTCATACTCTAAATTTCCCAGCAAATACTCCAGCAACTCAATTTCTCTGTGATACTTCATAATTACGTCATTATTACTTATGATTCCTGCATTTATACACAAATTATCAACTTGAAAATTACAAGTTTCAACAATCTCAACTATTACTTCACACATCAGTTCTTCAGACTGAATTTCATCTCCTTTCACAAGAAATTTTTCCTTTGTTGTCATACCTTCAAACATCAATGTATTACTAAATTCTTTCTACTATAATAATTCATTGCTTTTCTCATTCAAGAGAAATTCTCCATCATTCTTTACATCAGAGCTTTTATCTTCTGAAATATACTCTTCCATACTTTCGACAGCTTCAAAAGATTGCTCATCCTCTGCAAAATTTTTAATCAAATAAAAAATTATTAGATTCAACAATATAAGGTTTACATTCTCCTGCTGGTCTGTAATTTTCCAATACTATAATTCCTTCTTCTTCACTTAGAACTTCATCCTACTCTAGTTCACAGATAGAAACTTCCATTTCCAACTCAACTTCTCTTAGTTTCTCCATCAGCCACTTTACTTGCTTCTATTGTAGCCTTCTTTGTAACTTAGACCACTTCACTGTCCTTTTCCTTAAAACCCAACCTTGTCTCTGGCTTTCCTCTAGTATCATCCTTAATACATTGAGTTGTTCTTTCATCTCAGCCATCTCTTTTTCAAACTCCTATTGACTCATTCTTTTTCCATTTATGTTGGCATCCTCCTTCTTCACTTTTTCTTCTGCTGCGATTTTCCTCAGAACCTAGGTTATGACTATTAGTAGTCATTTTCTCCTTCTCTATCATCATGAGCTCCTTACTCAGTTACTATGAGCTGCAGTAAATCCTCTACAACAACAAGTCCTCCCTGCTACCACTTACCTCACCAAGATTTCCTTTGTACTTGGTCTTTTTGCAAGCACTTGGTTCTCTATCTTTGGAAAGTCTTTTGAGAACTTCTCTCTGCTCCTTCTCGGCTTCAACTCCTTTGCATATTCTAAGAACACAACTTTCCTCCTGTATTTCAATCACAATGAAATACTTGGTTTTGACCACCTCTTCTCTCACTTAGAAACTCTTACTGGCTTCTTTCATTCCTTAGCATTTCTACCCACATCCTCTGCAAAATTTCCTTTGTGAGCTGCAACAATACCTTTGCAGTAACGAGTATCCTTCTTGCTACATATGCTTCACTAAGCTTCTCTCCTTTGAGCTCAGTCTGTTAGCATTTCTCTGGTTCTTTTCTCTGGAACCAATTGAGCACTCCTTTCTCTAGATTGCTGCAATCTTCTCACCTTCTTATGCTACTACCTGTGCATCAATATAAAGACCACAAACTCTCCAATATTTAAATCAAATTAAAATAAAAACATATCAACTCACCTTCAAGACCTCTACATGATCTTGTTCTACCATTCACCTGCACTTTGAATGGATTTTCCTCTATCTATTTGCATTTGCAAATCCTCCCACTATTCTGCTACACATTATCTCTGTGTGACTACCGTTTGTCAGATTAGAATATGATCCCCTCTTGCCTGCATACACATCTAAAAACATAACCCTATTCTAAATTATTTTCAAAGAGATTTTCACACAGAATTTCCTTATTATGTTTTTAATGTCAATTGTTTTAACCACAATTCTACTCTGATACCAAGTGATGCCATCCTAAGCTGACTTTACCCACATTATGCAAATAAAATTGCATGTCACTGGTCCCGAGCCTTAATCACCTGATCCATGGTGAAAACCTTCTTCAATTAAGGTTTAATGTTCTTAATTAAATCTTAAGGCCCCTTCTTTTAGTCTCATGCGGAAAAAATTTAATTAACTAATCCAAATCATAAACCTCCATTAACCTTTCCAACGGGACTGTCATGCGGAAAGAGTTAATCTTGCGGACAAAACCAACCTCCCTAGAAGCTTAAGGCTTTCTAGTGACAAACAAGACAATTAAGAACAATCCTTCTGTAAATATGCATTTACCATATAAGAAATCAAGTGTTTAGATCCTACCTGTAGTCCAACGCTGTTGTAGTAGTCCAGCCTCGTCGATCCGGATGAGATCCTCCTTCTCTCCGAAACCTGCATTCACTAACAATCAAACGATTAAATAGCACCTGAATATCTCATAAAATAAAACATATTCAACATACAGACCAAGGAGTATATGAAAAAACTCATAAATAATAAATTGTTGAGAAGAATGGACTTATTTGTATTAATAGGAAACAAAAGAAACCATTACAACCTAAGCCTTGGTGCTGTGCAGGTCCCTCCCAGGGTCCAACAAGAGTTTTCCTTTACTTTGATAAGCTCACCCACTTTCAAATGAAACAAGAAAGGATGGGAATCTCTCCTCACAAGCTTCTACAAGGAAGTCCTAATTCCAGCAGCATCTATCCTTTGGAATATTCAGCTTTTTAACCTCCCTCTTTCTGGCCCAATGCCTATATTTATAGTGTTCTAGAGGAAGTTAATCAGGTCCACCATCAATGGGATAAGCCCCTATTTGGATGGGGTAGCTCCCCTCTTGATGGGATAAGTTCCTCTTTCATAGGGATACATGAACCATCTGGAGGTGCTCAATACACGTCAAACCAACTTCTAGAATTTCTAGAAATGACCACAAGTAACTTTTTAAAGATGAAACTCGCGCATTTTGACGTTTACAGGAGTATGCACCCACCCCTTTACATACAAAGCTTACAAGTACGCAGGTATTGTGAACTTGGGTTGCGTACACGCAGGTAAGGTTGAGAGAAACTCTGTACCCAGAGATAAATAGATTTTTAAAGACTTTCTCTCTTTCCTGAAGTTTGACATGGAGAGCAGAGGTATGAGACTTGCCAAGGAGGATAGTATGAGAGTTGATGGAGCCATACTAACTGCAAATAGTCATGGTATCAAATTTTAGTGTAACAAATTGCCCCCTAAAGTGTGAAGCCTGTAGTAGATTAGGGTTTTATATCATCTAAGAAGGGTGAAGTACTTTATCATTTCAAGGATTATCTTGTGGAGAGCCCAGTCAGAACCTGCAATTTTCAACACAAAATACATGTATAAGATTATGTTATCGCTGAGGTAGGCATTCCCATACTCAGATCAAAAAACTTTAACTAATGGACTAACTACTGCTCTGATACAGGAATGATTTCATAGTACATCATAATCATAGACTCATGTAGACACAGTATGGACGCAGTCATATGTTTATAATTGGTCTACTATATAATGAATACAAAACTCCTCGCAGCCTGGATGGTGGAAACTAGATCCAGGGTCTTCATTTCTACTTCCCGAAATGGTATGATTCTAGCCATGCGAATAAATGAGTCGATGTTGAACATGGTAGAAACCACTTGATTACTAATCGATGATGTAAATTGTTAAAAAGTGTGAGAGAGACCACCAGTGATGTCAATGGTTCTCAAAGTACCTAGTACAATCCATGAGATGTGAATGAATGGGTCGATGTCGAACATTTCACGGAGTCCTTCGATCGAAATTCAATGATGTAAACTGACATCAAAGGCGAGAAACCTACCATTAGTGCATGCAGACTTCAACGTACTGACGATTTCTAAGTCATCTCTCTAGATAATGTGTTGATGTCGATAGAGAGCGACCCGTCGCAGGAAAGCCCACAACACGAAATTATATTTCAAGTTGAAGAAATGTTGCTGTAAGGACTGACTCAGGGATGGTTAAAATGAATGATAGGTATTTTGCAGTTGAATGTTTTGTTTGCAGACCTCTTGAACACATAACGACACAACAGATGCCTTGGTGACGAATGACTCAAAGTTAATACCCGGAACCCGACTGAAGAATTTCAATGTGGTTTGATCAACTGTGAGGCAAAGGATTTCCCAACCCAGGTGAATGACAAGTGTCGTGTTCAAGAGTGGTAATAAGGTTTCTTCTGAGACAAAGGATAACAAATAGGCTCATTCTTCTCTCTTTTCCCCCACCATTTCTAGCAAGTACCTCTTTATTTTTTACAAGCTTGAGGAGGATAACATATGCTTGATTGTAATCTCATCCTTCGGATGAGTCCAAGTTAGTTTTGATTCGAACCCTAAGAAGGAGTGGTCCGTTCCTGTTTGTAATTGAACAGGTCCTTTACTGTGAAATTTTAACGAGTCCAATATAGGAGAAACTCGACGTTTTTCAATTTTAGAGAGTCTGAAAAACTTAAGAAGACTCCAGATTGAACTTTTTTGTAAATTTGTATCTCCTAAGCCCGAAAAAGTATAAAATAATACCTGGGAGAACTGCTTGATCTTGCAACCAAGGAGTACTTTCATGATTAGTGTCTTTGACCTGAAAAGTAAAAAGCGATCAAGGACACGTCGTTTTATTTCCAGTATCGAATTTGAAACGACAAAAACCCGGTAATCTCTTCCTATTTTTACAGCCAGAAAAGGGCTATAAGGGGACCGTCTTTTAATTCCATTTTAACGAGTGTAAAAGAGACACTCGACAATCTTTTCATATTTTAGGAGTCAGAAAAGGGCTTAAAAGATGACTTTGATGTTTTGGCTCGTGAAAAATGACAAGTTTCCCTGAAAATCCTTTTGTCCTGCACAAAAACAACACATTACTCATACCTGTTTAAGATAGGCAAAAATACATTGAAAAATATCCTTCCATGGTGAAAAATAAAAAAACTTAGAATTTATTTATCCAAAAGACCTATAAAAAGACTTTTTACCATGTCATTTTTACCATTTTACTATTGAGGGAGAGAAAAGGGCTTTTGGCAAGAAACTTCCCGTGGACTTTGCAGAGAATCCGACCATCGGAATCGAGCGCCGTCTCTTTCAGGTATTTCACAACATCCTACTCTTTGTTTTCATCTTATTAGAATTTCATTTTAAGCCCTAGTTTGATTTTTTTGGGGGCTTTGGGGTTTTAAGATCTTCTTTTCGGGGTACGCAGGTACCCCATGGGTAACCTGTGTACCCCGACATTTTCGTTAATGGGAAAATGGTCGGAGTACGCAGCCTACCTTCAGAACAACTGTGTACCCACGCTCTGTTTCTGAAGGCGGGGTGCGTACTACGGGCAAAGTGAATTTAAAAAACCCAAATCTCAAAACAAAACCATCAATTTTTGATTTAATAAATTCTAATGCATGTTTTCTGGTGTGTAGATTGCCCACCATGCTTGATTGGCGCGAAAGAGAACACGAAGATATCAATTTGGCTGCAATAAATCATCAACCTTCCATTGATGCTTTGAAGGCATGCTGTCTTTACAAATACTGGGCCATACCTGGCATGAGGGCCCAGGTGCCATTCTTAGAGTGGCTGGTTGAAAGGTGGAATGTTCAGGATCAATGCTTTTACATCGGAGGGCACCAGCTCAAGATAGAGCCCTCAGACATATATTTTCTCATTGGTTTGCCTAATAGGGGCGAGCACCTTTCTATATTCGGGACTAGGCCAAGTGGCCAATCCCTTTCTAGTCTCTGGCTAGAGTGGTACAACAATCAAAACTAGGAGAAGGGGATAGAAATAAAATTCATATCCCATCCTGAACTTATGGTAATTGCCTTTACAGTTACTAGACTCTGTGGCGCAGCTGCTTTGCACCTTGCCACCGGGTCCCAAATGTGGATGGCGATTGATTTCTTCCGAGGCACCATTTTCAACTGGTGCAATGCTGTGTTGGCCAATATGAAGGGCCAACTGACTAGGGCAAAGAACGGGCAAACAAATACCTTTGGGTATGGGCCTTTAGTTGTGAGCTTTGCCTTAGAGAGAGTTCCGATGCTGATCCCTCAGCATCTCATAGTTCAGGTTGGGCCTCCTCGGGAGCCGAAGTTGATGCGATGGGTTGCGGTGATGGCCCGACATCCTGATGAGGGAGCGGGAGTTGTCCGATTTCCTGCGGGTTACTTTCACTGGTTGGAGAACTAGGTCTTTGCGATCCAGGATTTTCCTTATTCCAGAGTGGATTTTCGTGGAGATCCGGACATGGTTCTTCCAGAGGGAGAACAATGGGACGACAGAGGTATTTTATTTTTCACAAGTTTTTTTTAAATTATCTATATTTTTTGTTTTTAAATATCGTCTCAAAACTGACAGTAAAATTTTCAAAATGCAGATGTAGGTCAATGGCGTCCATCCAATCTCCGGCCTTTCGAGAGGAGACATCCAGTTGCACCGGTACTGGCCCCATAGGACGCGACTGCAGAGACTTTAGCTGAGTTGGAACGAGATCTAGAGCGTCTGATGGCAGATATACCTGAGACTACTATAGATGATGTTCCAATCAGGCTTCAGCGCTATGTAGTCGCAGTCTCAGGACCTTTTAGGAGGTTCTTATGTAGGGTAGCCCGTGCAGTGGTGTCATATAGGGAGCACCACCAGTGATTGGATGGTCACTTTGTAGACACATGTGACATTTTGGTTTTTTGTACTTATCATTTTTGCCTATCATAAGGTGTTTTTCAACCTATGATCGAAGACGATGTATATTTTTTGACACACTCTATCTATATATATCATTATTTACCGGCTTATTTTGTTAAACATGTGTGATGAAATGTTTTTAAATTTACATATATGATTGTCCCAAATGTCTGTCTAACATTCGAGAAGCAATTGCATCTGCTAATGTATTTAGAGACCTTGGAATATGCTGATATTCAATGTAATCAAATTCACGCTCCAAGAGACGCACTCTCAAAAACAATCTTAATAACACAGGATTTCTAATGGCATATATTCTATTGAGCTGTAATACAATGAGTTCAGAGTCTAACCTCACTATCAAATGTCGAATCCCAAATGAAATAGATTCAGACAATAACTCAATGACTACACTGTATTCTGCAATGTTGTTTGTTGTTTGACCGAGGCTCACCCCATGCATAGAAACTAACTCGTCAGAGGGCGAATAGATAACCCAAGCTTCGGAAGAGATATTCCGTGTACTACGAAAAGCACCATCAGCAAATCCAACGTACGTTTGGAGAGGCATCGAAATCTCTAATATCAAGAGTAAAGCCAAGATAAGCCAGAATAACGAGGAAAACACACTTTCTAAGCTAAGCACACTGTCTAAACTAACAAACACACCAGCTAGAAAGAAAACCTAACCTAACTAAAAATTATCCATACCCATCACTTAAGCATAATACCTCTTTAGGTAAAGTCCATTTCTGGGTTTACCCAAAGAGTCCCCGTCGAAATCAACTAGCTCATAGGCCCCTTTTGCTAGCTTTCACTTAACAATGTAGGGCCCATGCCACATAGGAACGAATTTTCCAGCACCTATTTTATCGTTAGCTTGATCATATAATAGCACTAGGTCTCCTTCTGAAAAACATCGAGGGGTCACATTTCTATCATACTGAGCTTTCATCCGTTTCGCGTGAGTCTCGACTTCCAATGTAGCATCACGTCGAGTCTCATCTAATTGAGCTAAGTATAATAAACGCTTCTCCTCTTCGGAAGTGGCTGGAAGTAATTCAATAGCCATTTGAAGTGATGGGATTTCACATTCAATGGGCAA
>APFE031228903.1:386645-433989 GCA_000404065.3 Pinus taeda | reverse complement strand
AGGGAGTCTCTATCCTTTATATATGACTCCTACATGCAATACCATAGGCCAATACCGTGGGTTTTATTAATACCATCTATCTAATACTACCGCCCATTTAACCTTTATTTAATACTACCGCCCATTTACAACTAATTGTGGTCCCATTTGCAACTAACTGGGTTAACCACTTACAAATATTAATATGGGCTTTATTGACTCTCGACTATGACGTGATCCCATGACATGAATAAGGGGGTTAGGGTGGGACCCTAACACATATCAACAACATTGACAGTAGCAAGAAGTATCTATTCTATCTAGTCTTTTCATCCATAAAGTTGAAGTTGAGTGTCCTCCAAAACAAGCAATAATTTTGAGCTAAATTACGATGACATAATTGAAGCTGCAAAAGTCCCTTTAGGACCACACCTACTAAGATTTTTTCACATTATTCTGAAGTCATGGATAACTTGAATTTGATGCCTCTGGTACATTGAAATTCAGTTCAAAATTTGTTTGGTTTCTCCCTGGCTTACATCTATTGTATTCCTTGGTATGTTGAATATTTGCACAACTGGTTATTTCATCAAACACTGGACATAAAAATAGTTCTAACATCATAAACCTGATACTTTAAGAAGACCATTTTGTTTCAAGTCCCAAAGAGGAACCAAATGTGAAAGAACAACACAAAACAAGGTTTCGACATACTTCTTTAAAGCAGTTTTAAAAATATGTCAATGGTTCACTTCTTGAGGCATTCATATTAGAGCACCTTCAAAAGATTTTGGCCCTAAGGAACAACAATAACTATTGACAATACCTTCAACCATGCGTTCTAGTTTAAGGAAGGGAATTTTGACTCTATTTATACTACATTTGGATTGAATTCGGCCTATGTCTTGCGTTGCACTTATTTGAGACTTGTGATTTGGAAGACTTATAGCATCACTTGAAGTCCAGCGCTTGTTGATATAAAGGTACAAATACATATGCCCTAATCACTCAATGGCAAACAGTATTGAATATCTTGTAGAATTCAACTGGAAGCAATTAGGTTCTCAATGTGGTCTTCTCCTGCATATATTAGCCTTGGTTGGGATCAGGTGCAGTCGTGATGATTTTTTAAAAGGTAAGAAGTCAAAGGTGCGGTCTCACTCCTTTCATAAAATTACAATTGTTGCATTTAACATCATCAAAGATATTATTTCAGATATCACTCTAGACAAAGTAGTAAGGGCTCAGTCAAACTTCAGTGTATTTGGAAAGCATAGTAGAAAGGTTTCTAGAGTAAGGGTTTTTGTAAGGGTGTTTAGATGTCATTTTTCTATCATTATTCATTGCAAAATGGGTCATTATCCCTGGTACAAGAACCCATATTGATTTGCATAATTTTACTCATTGTAAGTAGGTCATTATCCCTAGTACAGGAGCCCATAATAATTGAGTTTTTTGTTATTATTTTTTAGATGGTTAGGTGGTGCTAGGCAAGTGGTTGGAGTCACCTTCCAGTTGGAATCTGAAAACACTTTAGGGTGGTAGAGTGGTGCTAGGGCAAGTTGGAGCTTGCTAGGGTGTTGAAACATCCTTTCAGCATTGGTTGATAAAACCAGGGCGTTGAAGCATCCTTCCAGTCGCAGTTGGAAAATTGAATGTTTTTATAGAGTACTAGGGAATTGGGGCTTCCCTTTTCAGTTGGAGCTGAAGCATTTAATGTACTCATAAATCATTAGAAAATCATTCAATGGTTTTTGTCCCAAAGGGGGTTTCCACCTAAAAATTCTTGTGTCTATTGTCTATTGCTTATTTATGCTTTCAATTGATACTAAAGATTAATTAATTCTCTGAAAGGATTAATAAGTTACTAATTTCTAAGAAATATTGATTCACCACCCCTTTAGTGAAGAAAAATCACCGAACATATTAACGTATTTACCAAGATAAACATAAATTAAAATAACCAGCAACCATCATAAACCATAAACACAAATGTTTATCCAAGAAAACCCCAACTCTGGGGAAAACCCACCCTAATAAATTTTCATTATCCTTGGCAAAAACCCTGGCCAACCAAGCCAAGTGAGCCTTCACCACTCACGTCCTTGACCTACATTACAATGAAGTCCTCCTAACCTTTTAAAGGCTCCATTACATGTAATACCTTGGGTAGAAAACCATGGGTACACAATACCACGTGCCCCAAAATCACCAATGTTTAACTCGTTCAAACTTGACTCTAACCCCAAGTCAATTTTACCTAACATTCTCCCCTTAAACTTGACTTGGGGTTCCTTTGACTAAAATCCATCCAACCTTTCCAAGTGAGTCAGCCCAACCCTGCTCACTTTGGCCTTTACCCCCCTCAAAGTTTTTACTCGGGGTATCTATTAACCCGACATCCACCCTATCACTTAGCTCTAACCCAGACTTTACCAGTGATTTACCCAAGGGTATGCATGCCTTACCAAGTCTTATAGCAATATGGCCATTTACATGCAATAAACAATTTTAACTACATTAGAATAAAAATTATTTTTTTTGTTCTTTTGTTGTTGTTGCTATCCTGACCCATCCTTGGCACACTTCGATCTGGATGCTCTCCTTTCCATGGCTACATTTGACCAATAAAACCACATGCAGATCAACCTTCTCCGTTACTTCCACCACAATGTCAAAACACTCCTTTATTCACACAATATTTTTAATATGATATGCGGGATCAACTCTTAGTTGTTTCTTCTCATGATTTACGTCCACACCAACTCCATGCAACAACATATCACAAAAGTGTGTACCCAAAATGGAGCCCCGTTGCCATAAATTTGTGCTTATGACCACGACTTTTCCATTGGTGCCACCATGCTTCTTGTATCACTTTTGTTTCTACCTTGCATGTCTTATTGAGGCCATTTACCTAAAATTCTAATGGAAGTTATCCTTGCCTTGCGAGTCAAGACCTCTAGGGCCATGGCTAGCATTCGTGAGACTGATCAACGCCTCTGAAATTGATACCTTGCCCACCAAATCTAGCATGGTTACAGTTGGGCAGTGCCATCTCCAAGCAATAAGCCCAAAACAACCTGATTAGTGGTGTTAACACTTCCAAGTTAATGAAATCCTATTTCATTTCCACCTCTTCATGTAAGGCGCTCTCGTTATGCTCGTTCTACAAACTCCAATTTGCGCATGCAACCATGAGAATCTCAGTGGCCTAGGCATTTTCCACTTAGAAGACCTTCCAAAATTTCTTCGGTATCGTTTATTCACTTTGTCATCCAGCATCAAGTCCAACCCCTTTCCTCCATCAAAACTTCCATGGGATTGGCATTGCCAAAAGGGTTCACCTTCTTCTGCCTGGGAACCCCCGTGGATTCGACCTCTAGAACTTTTCAGGAGCTTCGAAAACTCCCACTCCACTAGCGTCACAAATATCTTGATGTCATTTGACTCGACTTTTTTTTATTGCAATGTAAAAGCAGTTTGGACGCTGCCAAAACAACCTCTTTGTATCTCAGCTCTCACCTACCAAATCTCTATTATTTCCACTACTCGCCATCTTCTTTCACCACAAGAATCGATCTCGCAGATCTCCCATTGAACAAGTTCTACCACAGGCCCGAGAAAAACCCCTCAACAGCAAAGGCATCCCCTTGAAGCCGAAACAGCTCTGATATGATATGAAGAAAAATTACCATAGATATTAACTTATTTACAGAGAGAAAGATAAATTAAAATAACCAGCAACCATCATAAACCATAAACACAAATTTTTATCTTGGAAAACGCGCCCTAATGAAATTTCATTAGCCTTGGCCAAAACCCTGGCCAACCAAGCCAAGTGAGCCTTCACCGCTCACGTCCTTGACCTGCGTTACAATGAATTCCTCCCAGCCTTTTATAGGCTCCATTACATGTAATACCATGGGTACACAATACCACGTGCCCAAAATCACCATTGTTTTACTCAGTCAAACTTGACTCTAACCCCAAGTCAATTTTATCTAACACTTAGTATTTCCAACAATTGGTATCAGATTTGTTTCCTTCACTAGCAATTTAACTAGAAGGAGATCATGGAGTGGAATAAGTCAGTAATTCTCGTACTTAATGGGAACAACTATGGATTTTGGACTGGAAAGATGAAGGAATAACTTCAAGCACAAGGATTTGATGTTTGGAATGCAATGTTGACCAAATACATGGAACCTGCAACTCCTTTAGATAATAACGGTCGAAGGGTTTACGAAAGCCATGGTAAAGCTAAAAGTTCCCTCATGACCGGTGTAACTGATTCTATATATGTCCAAATAATGCATTTTAAATCAACAAAAGAAATTTGGGATAAGCTTCAAAATACATATGAAGGAGACAAGAAGGTAAAGGAAGCCAAGCTCCAAACCCACATAGGTCAATTTGAGCAGCCGAAAATGAACGAAGAGGAAAACATTGTAGCTTAATTTCTCCATGTTGATGAAATGGTGAATGTTATATACGCATTGGGAGAACCAATGGAAAGCAAGGTAGATGTCTGAAAGGTACTAAGATTTCTTCTAGAGAGATTTGATGCTAAAATATTTGTGCTAGAAGAAAGAGATGATTTGGAAAATCTCACTATGGACTAATTGCATGGAATACTTATGGCATATGAAATGAGGAAAGAACAATAAATTCCATGTAACTAAGAAGAAACATTAATAGCATCCAAGAAGACCGGGAAAAACAAGCAGGAATCAAGACCTAACTCCAGTTGTTGTAAAGAAGAAGAATACTCAGATGAAGAAATTGTTAACTCTATGAGAAAGTTGAAAAGAGGAAAAGGTAAGTTCAAAGGTAAACTTCCCTTAATATATTTCAATTGTGGTGAGATTGGTCACTTTGCAGCTAAATGTCCTCATAAGAACTTTGGTAACAAAGAAGAAGCACCTAGGAAAGGGAAAATGGATCAAAGAAGATTTAAAAAGCAAAGTAAAAGGAAAGGTTTTAAGAAAAAAAATTCCTCTAAAGAAGAGAACTCTTCATTTGAAGAAGAAAGTGACAATGACGAAGAAAATGACACAGAAGAGTGTTATTCATGGCTAGTGACAACATGAATGAAACTCCTAAATAAGAAGAAGGATATTAAGAAGATATGGACGAGATTGAATTTCAAAACGAGATGGTCATAATTATAAAGGACCTTAAGGTTGAAATAGGAAACGTCAAATCTTTGGAAGTTGAATTAAAGGAAGTAAAAGAACATGTTAGAAGCCTCAACAAGAAGAATGAAGAATCAAATAAAACCATCATCATCATTAAAATACAATTGGAAGAAGCCAAAAATATTGAAGAATCACTAAAGAAAGAATTGGAAGTAAGAAACAAGGCTAGGGAAGACTTAGAAGCAGAGATAGTCTCTCCATGAAAGGAAGCACAAAGAAGAAATGTTCACTAGAATTTTTCCAATATCTCCAAAGTATTGGATGAGATCATCAGAAATAAAAAGTATAGTGTCAAGATAGATTTGGGTTATAGGGAAACAATCATAAAAGGCTCGACCTCCTCCTTGACAGAAAATGGAGATGGACAGAAATCTTACGCATAAACTACTAGAGGATCTATCAAGAAGGAAAGAGGTTTCCCAGCAAAGCAGAAGGTTCAAGATCAACAAGAATATTCTTGGAGAACAGTTCCATGAAGAAGGTCTCCCCCTCTCAGGTATCAAACCATCTTTCTTGGTATTTTTTAATCTTGTGGAAATTTTGGACATAAAGTTGTAAATTGGCAAGCCTATGATAGGAGAAGAAGCAACTCTAGAAGGTCTATTAGAAATGGTTATCCCAGAAACTCTCGGGAAGATTACAGGAAAAACTACAACATATTTGGATAATTAAGCAATGATGTAGAGTGTCATAAATGCAACGACTTTGGACATTTGTCTAAAGATTACAGGCTAATAACCGCTCCTCTAATGGAATCGCAGTAGAAAATGCTTAGATATGGAGGAAGAAAACTGAAAGATGCACACTTGCCCTAAAAGCTCAAATCAAGAAGAATGTGTGGTATGTTGACAGTGGATGCTCAACGCATATGACCGAAGACAGGAATAAATTCATATCTCTGAAAGAAGGAAAGAATGGAACAGTGTCATTTGGAAATGGCGAATCTACAAACATTATAGGAACAAGCATAGTTAAGCTTGGAGGCAAGGATGCTATAGCAAAGGATGTGCTTCTCATTGAAAATATGAATCATAGTCTACTAAGTGTAATTCAAATGTGTGATTAGGGACACACATTTCTCTTTGATTCAAAGAAATGTGAAATAAGGAGAGAAAAACCCATCAAGATTGTGGCTACTTCAACTAGTACTCCAAATGACATATACTTTGGACAAGACTATTGGCAAAGGTTGTTTCTTGGAAAAAGAAGATGAAAGTTGGCACTAGCACAAATGGATGGTACATATAAACTTTGACAACCTTGTCAGAATCAGTAAAAAGTAGGCTATGAGAGACATGTCGCAGATTTCGAAACCAACCAGCACTACATCTAAACATTGCATGCATGGAAAACATACAAGAGTTGAGTTTAAGACCAAGGAACATTCCACGTCAAAATTGTTGGAATTGATACACATTGATCTATGTGGGCCAATGAAGACTAAATGAATAGGTGTTGAATAGTACTTCATGCTAATGATTGGCAATTATACTAGGATGACAACAATCAAATTTTTGAAGAAAAAGTTTGAAGCATTTGAATGTTTCTGAATTTACAAGGAAATCGTTGAAAATAAAACTAATTTGAAGATCAAATGTTTGAGATTGCATAACAGTGGATAATTTACCTCCAAATAATTTTACCACTTCTATGAGGAATATGGAATAAAGAGACTTCTCAGCGGCTAGAAAATCACAACAAAATGGATCCATTGAAAGGAAAACTAGAACTGTAGATGAAATGGACAAAACAATAATGAATGATTCAAAATTGGACAACAAATTTTGGGTTCAGGAAGTTGGTACAGTAGTGTACATTTTGAACAGAGGGTTACTTAGAAGCAATTGTGGAAGCAAATGCTACATTAAAGGGAACACTAGAATACAGGATAATTTGATTCTCGTGTAGATGAAGGCATTTTTGTTGGTTACTCATGCAAAAGTAAAGCATACAGATGTTATAATCAAATACTTAACTAGATAGGTGAAAGCATAAATGTAACATTTGATGAAGCTCGTGGACCAAATATTGAACAAGGAAGATTATATATAGGAAACCTAGAGACACAAAAGGCAGAACTAGAAAAGGTCAAAGAGGAAGCCCCTGAGCAAGTGCAATCAAATGAGGAAATAACTACCAACCAGGGAGAGCCAAGAAATGAATAGCAGGCACCTTAGAAGACTCCCAAGAAATGGTATCAAAAGAATAATCCCTCAGATCAGATCATTGGGGACATCAATGAAGGCATAGGAACCGGAAGACACTGATAGTTGTGCACTCTAGAACAAGCCCATCTTGCGCTCTTGGCCACATACAAACCAAACAGCTTTGACAAAGATAGCCATGAGCAACATTAGGTTACAGCTATGAATGAATAATTGGATCATATTGAAAAGAATGACACATGGGAATTGGTTCCGCGACCAAAGGATAAAAATGTCATTGATACACAATGTGTTTTCAAAAACAAGTTGAATGATGATTAACGGGTCACCAGAAATAAAGCAAGATTGGTCTACAAAGGGTATGCACAGGTTGAAGGAATATATTTCGAAGAGTTATTTGCACCTGTCACCGGGATGGAATCCATTAGAATGTTCTTGGACTATGCTTGTTCAAGAAAGATCAAGGTGTATCAAATGGACGTAAAGTCAACCTTTCTAAATGGAGAATTAGAAGAAGTAGTATATATAGAACAACTTGAGGGGTTTTTTATATCTAGCAAGGAGGATTATGTTTTCAGGTTCAGAAGGCAATATATGGTCTCAAATAGGCTCTTAGAGCTTGGTAATTTTGTCTTGACATGTACTCGCAGAAACAAGGATTCAAAAGAGAGAATGTTGATAGTAACCTTTATGTCAAGGTTGAACAGAACAGTTTGACCATCATTGAAGTATATGTGGATGACATTATTTTTGGTAGCGATAATGACAGATTAAGCAAGAATTTTGCATCAAATCTGCAGAGTGAGTTTGGGATGTCATTGCTTACTAAATTGACTTGCTTCTTGGGACTTAGATATCTCAGGAAGACAAGGGCATATTTATATGTCAACCTAAGTATATCAAAGAAATGTTGAAGAGATTTCATATGGAATATTGCAAACCAGTTATCACCCCAATGGTGATTGGTCGCAAGTTGAGCATAGGTGACTTATCCAAAGGTGCATACCAAAGGATGTATAGATCTATCATTGGCAGTGTCTTGTATGTGACATCTTCCAGGCCAGATGTAATGTAGGAAGTTGGACAGGTGGCACATTTCAAAGAAGCACTGAAAGAATCCCATGTTGTTGCAGTGAAGAGAATATTTTGATATCTCAAGGGAACAATATTTTTTTCACCTATGGTATCCAAAAGGGAATGATTTAAATATTATAGCCTATACATATGCAGATTGGGCGAACAATGTTGACAATTATAAAATCACTAGTGGAGCAGCTTTCTATCTAGGTGGTTTTCTTGTTTCATGGTTGAGCAAGAAGCAGTCATCAGTGCCCTTATCCACAGCGGAAGCAAAATATATCGTGGCAACAGCATGTTGTGCTCAGGTCCTTTGGATGAAATAAACGTTGAAAGATATTAAGGTGAAGTTTGATGAGCCCATTCTGATGTTCTACGACAATACAAGTGCCATAAGCATCTCCAAGAACCTTTTCATGCATTCAAAAACAAAACACATTCCTTTTAAATATCACTTTGTTCGAGAGTGGGTGGCAGAAAGGAACAAAAAGGTGGAATATATTGGGACAAAGGAGAAAATAGCTTACATCTTCACCAAACCTTTACCACATGAGATGTTTAGTATCTTTGACAAAAACTTGGAATTCTCCCAAGTTCACATTGAAATGTTTTTTTATCCAGCCAAGCAAATAGGGGAGCAAAGGAAGGTTACAGGTACACAGCAGCAATGAGCTTGTTACAGGGAGTCACCCTTTGCCATTGATGTCAAAGGGGGAGAGAAGTTAGGTTAGAAAGATCAGAGGCATGAAGTCACAGGGAGCATTGATCACAGGGGAAGTACATGTGTTTCCATTAATGGCAAAGGGGGAGATTATTGATAATATGTGGTTTTTATTGATCAAAATGGTGTGGAAATTCATGATGTTTCGAGTCACGAACATATTTGTTGAATTCTCCTAATTGAGTTGATTCCAGAGGTATGTGGCATGTTACAAGAGCCTTCACGGTTTGTAAGTTACGCTTGTTTGAAGACAAAGGACCCAAATTGTGGGTAATGTTGGAAATACTGAGAGGGGGGTGAATCAGTATTTCTTTTCAATCGTTATTTTTTACCAGTTAGATCACTTAGAGTTAGAACACAAATGAACAATAAAATAAATACTTTTATTAATCTCAATAAATCAAGTACAATATTTGTGTAGGGCTCCAACCCTATATGAAGACACCAATCTTCAATCTCCCAAGCTCCAACTTGTATTATGCCAAGCATCGACTTGGACTTCCCAAGGCTCCAATCTTGTCAGTTTGACACACCAAACTCTAGGGCTCCAACCCTATCTCTGGTACAGGCTCCAACCTGGTCCCTTGAGGACTCTTATCCTCTAAGGCTCCAACCCTATCTTCCAAGGCACCAACCTTGTCTCTATGAGGCTCCAACCCTTAGCTTCAAATCGTCAGGATAAATTTGATGATTGTTCACAGATCATGATATCTTCTTCAACGAGCCTTGTCTATCTTCAGTGATGCCTTCTTCAAATCACTTTATCAATGACAACCTTGTCTTCTCATGAAGGTGTCACCACTGCTCTTCATGGTACCCAAACAATCTCTCCAAGGTCACTCCATGAGGGCTTCAATCAAGGTCTCCGATGATCTCCACAAATCTTTAATATGTTGCTTGACAAAGTTCCTTAATACTCCAGCTATCTAGCTTTCTCCAAAGAACTAATTTGCACACCAAACTCCAAAAGATCTTCAACAATACCAGAGATGCTTCCAAATTTCTTAAGTCATCAATGCTCCTTCAACAAGACTTAACAAAGCCTTTAAAATGGTGTACAATATTTTCAATCACTGCTCAAATATGATGCCTAAAACCACTGTAATAATTATGTCCTCCAGACAGGTCCAAGACTTATTTACTCAATTAAGCTACCACAGGAAGAGCATCCAAATACCGAGTTGTAATGTCTCCTTAGCATTCCGGACTATCGCAATAGTAGCAGTCCTCTGCAAGCTACAAAACAAAGCTCCTCTATGTGGTTGTCTCACTGATCTGAGCCTTTATTCTTGGCCTCAAAATTCGAGCTACAGAGATAATCCACAGCACCAAATTATGTTACAGTGGTTCGAGCACACTCACGGTGTGCCACCGAAGAAGGATAGCACAGGTCTGAAGTCTTAGAAGGTCCATAGTCTAAATATGATCCGAGACACATCAATACTCCAAGTCTGATTCAACAATTCTATGGACAGTGCACTGTGTCAACAGGTCTGAGGATAATCTGATATAGAGAATACAGGTCTGAGTTGTTTATAGTGGATCTAAGATATGTTATAGTGAACAAGATCAATCTTATAGTTGCCTGGAGTTTTCAATCATCCGATATAACCCAGAAACATTTATTCGTAGACCCTTTCTCCTCAAGTTTTATGCTTCCTCTCTTCAAGTTAACGATTTGTGAATTGTATTGCTCTTCACTATATTGGGTGATCAAAAGGATGATTTGAATTGAATGTATGTGATGTTTATTTATACACATTTGTTATGAAAATGAAGGGATGTGATCCTTGGAGGGAGGCTGACATGACGTGGATTAGTATCAGAGGTTTCGGTATCAGAAGCTTTAACATGACATAGCGTGCAAAACTTATAATATAGGAACGTTTCGACGCAGCAGACGCAATATTATATTAAATCTTTATGATAAATTCAATCGAGTCTGCAACCATATCAGCAATCGAAGATTAGTTCTTATCGAAGGGCCATTTCAAAATTTCTGATAAAGTGGCGGATGTGATTTGATAATTAACTCGTTAACTTAAATCACGTCGGGCCCGCATATCGGAAATCGAAGCAAATCAGAGGTGCCATTTCAAAAGTTTTGATAAATTGGCAGATGTGATTTGATAATTAAATTGTAACTTAAATCAATTCGAGTCCGCATATCGGAAATCGGAGATTGGAGATCAGAGTTGGGTCCGCATATCAAAAACCAGAGATCAGAGATCGGAGTCGGGTCGCATATGTGATATCGCATATCAGAGATCGGAGTCGAGTCGCATATATGATATCGCATATTGGAGATCGGAGGTTTTGAGTGGTGACACACAATAAAATGTTGATAGCATATAACGCCGATATGATACTTCTCTAATTTAACTTTGGTTTAATATGATATATGTCATCAAGTGCGTTATCAATTATAATCGTTGGAACTTTAGTTATATGCGTTGGAACTTATAATATATGTCATCATATCACAATATACGTCACACGATAATATATGTCATCAAGTCCTTCATCAAGGATATCATAATAAACATGAGGTTATGGCATCATAAGAACTTTCATCACTAGGGCATTATGATCAATGGGCATCTTAGGGAAACATCACGGATCACAAGAATTTGTCATCAAAAACAATGTCATATTAACATCAATGAAAACCTTCACTAACAAGTAAAAACCCCAAAGGGGAGATGATGTAACACCCCATCATAGATCAGCATTTTATACCAATCATAAAAATCAGTTTTTCATCAAAACTCCCATGATTTAAATATTTTATGAAAAGATTCAAAGATAATCTTTGTTCACAAGTCAAAAAAGGTTTCTTTTACTTCAAAATAAAAGTCATTTCCTTATTTAAGGGCAGACGGACCCATTACTTGGCCTCCAAACTTTTAAAAATTTAAATTCTCCCTTCAACAATTGCAAATCGGTTTATCTCTGGAAATCCCCTCCAATATTTATAAAAAGGAGCCTTGATTCACCTTTAAACATAAGCACTTCAATGCAAACATCTCGTGATATTGCTCTGAGATTTTTTTCTTGGCCACGGTGGAGACACGGTTATATCGGACGAAAAGGGTAGGTTTTTTGTTTTTGTTTTGGGCTTAGGGTTTCATTTCTGAGGGTAGTTTTTTTGTTTTTGTTCTTGGCCCCGGTGGAGACACGGTTATATCGGACGAAGAGGGTAGGTTTTTTGTTTTTGTTTTGGGCTTAGGGTTTCATTTGTGAGGGTAGTTTTTTTGTTTTTGTTTTGGGCTTAGGTTTTCATTTCTGAGGGTAATTTTTTTGTTTTTGCTTTGGGCTTAGGGTTTCATTGGGTTGATCTCTATCTAGGGAAACATCTTGTTTTTGTTTTGGGCTTAGGGTTTCATTTTTTAGGTAGTTTTTTTGCTTTTGTTTTGGCCTTAGTTTTTGTTTTGGGCTTAGGGTTTCATTTCTTAGGGTAGTTTTTTTGCTTTTGTTTTGGGCTTAGGATTTCATTTCTGAGGGTAGTTTTTTTGTTTTTGTTTTGGGCTTAGGGTTTCATTTCTGAGGGTAGTTTTTTTGTTTTTGTTTTGGGTTAGGGTTTCATTGGGTTGATCTCTATCTAGGGAAACATCTCTGAGATTACAGTTTGAATATTTTGCCTTAGAACCAGCAAAGATGTTCTTTTCCCCTTATGTATTGTTAAGCACTCACTTGAATTTGTTTGTAGCCTAAATCATTATGGTTCGAACTGGCTAGAAACATCTCTGGCTTGATCTAAGTTGATACAAACATCTCTGAAATTCGGGTTGTGTTTAAAGTCATGTTCAAAATCAGCAAAGGAGCCTTCTTAGGCAACTAGGCCTGCGGCTCCCCTTGGAACCTATTCCTTTGTCAATAAGGGTTTTTTCGTGGTGGTCTTGCATTGAAGATTTCTTAAGTGTTTGCTTGCATTTGAAAGTTGTTCCTCAAAAATTTCATATCAACGATATTGACAGCAACAAGAAGTAGCCATTCCATATAGGCTTGTAGTCCACAAAGTTGAAGTTGAACATCCTCCAAAACAAGCGAGAATTTTGGGCTAAATTACAGTGACATAATTGAAGTTGCAGAAGTCCCTTTAGGACCACACCTATGGAGATTTTTTCACACTGTTCTGAATTTATGGAGGACTTGAATTCGCTTCCTACGGTACATTGAAATTCAACTCCAAATTTGTCTAGTTTCTCCTTGGCTTACATCTATTGTATTCCTTGGTATGTTGAAGCTTTGCACGACTGGTTATTTCATCAAACACTGGACATAAAAGAGAGCCAACATCATAAATTTGATATTTTAAGAAGATCAGTGTGTTTCAGGTCCCAAAGAGGAACCAGATCTGAAAGAAAAACACAAAACAGGGTTTTGGCATACTTCTCTAGAGCAGTTTTAAAAAGATTTCAAGGGTTCACTTCTTGAGGCATTCAAATTAGAGCACCTTGAGCAGAATTTGGCCTTAAGGAACAACAATAACTATTGATAATACCTTTAGGCCTACGGCTCCAGTTTAAGGACAAGAAGTTTGACGTTATTTATACTCCGATTGGATTAAAGTTGACCATTGTCTTGCACTTATTTGAGACCTGTGATTTGGAAGACTTATAGTAGCACTCGAAGTCCAGGACTTGTTGATATAAAAGTTCAAATACATACGCCCTAATCATTTAGTGGCAGATACTATTGAATATCTTGTAGAAGTCGGGAAGCAGTTAGGGTTTCAATGTGCAAGATATTCTCTTGCATGTATTAGCCTTCGTTGGAATCAGGTGCAATCATGATGATTCATTAAAAGGTAAGAAGGCAGAGGTACACTGTCACTCCTTTTAGCAAATTATAGTTGTTGTATTCAACATCATTAAAGACAGTTACCAAATTCGGTCGAATTGATGGAAAAAATTCCAAAATACGGCAGTTCGGTTCGGTTTGCGAACTAATTCGTTAATTCGAAGTTCGGTAAGTCATGCTTACAATAGAGCACAACAGTTTTCCGCACAGCCGATTCAGTTTACAGAGTTTTCCACGTCGCCCATCTGCTCCTGAAAAACCCTTTTCCACACAGCCGATTCAGTTTACAGGGGATAACAGCTAACAGCACTTTTCCAGGTCCCCATCTGCTCTTCAAAAACCCTTTCGCCTCCATAAAACTGAATACAGCTAACTGTTAAAATCGCATCCATAAAACTGCATACAACTAACCGTTAAAATCAGATTCAACTTTCCATTAACGAACTTAATTTGATGGACATCAGAGTTAGATTTGATGAACATCAGAGCAACTTTTCAAGAGCGGTGAGATGGAAGGTTAAGTCTTAATGAATGGTAAATTTCATCGATGAGATTTTAGGAAGTATATTTTTTAGCAAGGTTGTTATTGGTTGGTTTTTCAATCTCTAAGTTTTCAAGACGTTTCCAAGACTTGTGAGATGACACGTTAATATAAGTCTTAATGAATGGTAAAGCTAATGGTAAAGCTGGTTCGCTTTTTAATCGATGAGATTTTAGGAAGTATGTTTTTTTAAGCAAGGTTGTTAATGCAAAGTTGTTAATAGTTGGTTTTTTAATTGATGAGATTTTAGGAAGTATTTTTTTAAGTAAAGTTGTTAATAAAATCAGTTAAAAGTTAAGGAAAGTGATAAATAGATTATTTAGGACACTTAATCTAACAAAAATATGTGTAATATATTCACTAAATTTAAATACAAGAAAATTTGAGTAAATATTAAATTATAATATTTAAAGTTTGTATTATATAAAATAATAAATATCGTAGTTAATAGTTACAGTAAAGAATTTGATTTGATTAGATTAATGTTATTAGAAAATAATAGCTATTTGTATATTTTAAAATTTTAAAATATTAGAGAAACAATATATTTAAATATTTGTAGATGTCCACTGTCGAATTTTTTCCGTATTAAATTTTAAACAATCGATTTTTTTCGTATCGAATCGATCGAAATCGATTTTTTTCGTATCGAATCGATCGAATTCGAACTTGGTAACTATGATTAAAGATATTGTATTAGAGATCACTCCAAACAAAGCAGTAAGTGCTCAGTCAAACTTCATTGTATTTGGCAAGCATAGCAGAAAGGTTTCTGAAGTAAGGGTTTTTGTAAGGTTATTTGGGATGTCATTGTTCTATCAATATTCATTGTAAATGGGTCATTATCCCTGTACGGGAGCTCATATTGATTTGCAAACGTTTACTCATTGTAAGTGGGTCATTGTCCCTGGTACAGGAGCCTACAATAATTAATTTGATTTATTATTGAATATCTTGTAGAAGTCGGGAAGCAGTTAGGGTTTCAATGTGCAAGATATTCTCTTGCATGTATTAGCCTTGGCTGGAATCAGGTGCAGTCATGATGATTCATTGAAAGGTAAGAAGGCAGAGGTACACTGTCACTCCTTTTAGCAAATTATAGTTGTTGTATTCAACATCATTAAAGATATTGTATTAGAGATCATTCCAGACAAAGCAGTAAGTGCTCAGTCAAACTTCATTGTATTTGGCAAGCATAGCAGAAAGGTTTCTGAAGTAAGGGTTTTTGTAAGGTTATTTGGGATGTCATTGTTCTATCAATATTCATTGTAAATGGGTCATTATCCCTATACGGGAGCTCATATTGATTTGCAAAAGTTTACTCATTGTAAGTGGGTCATTGTCCCTAGTACGGCAGCGTACAATAATTAATTTGATTTATTATTATTTTATGGTTCGCTAGGTGGTGCTAGGCAGGTGGTTGGAGTCACCTTCACATTGGAATTTGAAAACACTTCTAGGTGGTAGGGTGGTGGTAGGGCAAGCTGAAACTTGCTAAGGTGTTGGAACATCCTTTCAACATTGGCTGATAAAAGAAGGGCATTGAAGCATCCTTCCAGTCGACGCTGAAAAATTAAACTATTTTCTAAAGTACTAGGGAGTTGGGGCTTCCCTTTTCAATTGGATCTAAAGCATTTAATGTACTCATAAATCATTAAAGAAGCATTCAGTGGTTTTTGCCCGAAGGGGGTTTCCACCTAAAAAAATTGTATCTACTATATATTGCTTATTTATTCTTTCAATTGATATTGAATATTAATTAATGCTCGGAAAGGATTAATAAGTTACTAATTGCTAATAAATATTGATTCACCCCCTTCAGTGTTTCCAACAAATGTCAAACAACTCGGTGCCAATACCAGTGTCTTCATGATGTGGCAGGCCATAATGACTGCCCTCTTGTCATAACGGCTCACAATTAAAACATTCACGAGGGCATGTTGCCACATCCCCTAGACTGTTAGTGAAGTGGGATAGTGTCATTTGAATACCAACTAACATGTTTGTTTACAAACAAATATACATAACCTAGACACAAACTGGACTTTTGAAACCAAAAAGAACAGAGATAAGTTTGTCAAGACTTTGTTATTAATGAAGATTTGACCTTTCCCAATAATTGTAGTCTATTTGGTTTAAGTTTTGGAGTTTTTTTTACATATTTTTTAATTGAATTTGTTTGAAATTCGAGAGATTTATTGGAATCACAAATTTAAGTTGTAAATTCTCTATAATTTGAGTGTCTAGAGATTTTTTTAAGGCATTAAATTCATTTATACATTCAAAAACGCATGTGAACCAACAAAAAATTATAATTTGATAAAAAATTATTTCACCAAATTCTAATGAAATACTCCAAAACAAAAAATAGTTAAACAACACCTTCGTTGTAAATAATACGGTGTTTCACAAGCAATTAAATGAGTTGAATATCATTACTCCTTGCCTTTAGGCCAGGAATAATATAGTAATCACTTCGCCATTTTTTAAATACTCCTTTGTCTAGTTTAATACGTTTTAATCTAAAAATTTAATAAACATTAATTATTTTTTAAAACAATTATGTTGGACACTTAATCCGCTAAGGGGTATGGTGTGGAATGTGAATCATCAAGGGGAGTCTAGGAGACCTTTGAAGATGAATCCAACGGTCATATGTATTGATATGTAACATCTTTGTGAATAATAAAGTGATTCATGTTTATCTTTCACCTTGGTCTGCTCATTCCAATAGTGGTATCATTGTTGTGACAGTTGACACTTTCGCTTCTTTGGATGGTATGTGTTTGTTGGTGCAAAAGATAGTTGAGATTATCATCTTCCAGAAGGTAACAATTGGCTTTGAGAATTTGTACTTCAGTTTTAGAATCATTGTACTTCTTGGGCATTCAAATTAAAAGTAATGGTAACTTGCGAATGGTGTTTTTTTGTAAGTTTACTAGTTGTACATAAGTGCATTTTCGGTGGAAACCAACACCCTTCTTGAGTTTCGTGCATGGAGGATAATGGTTTTGTATCTCCATCCATTTGAACATTTCATAAACATATTCATCCTCTCACTTTGCATGGGATAAGAGGGAATTGCAAGTGAGGCTTCTAGTTTTGAAGCCCTATGAATCAAGCATGTACAAGCGAGCATGAGCAACAATGATACCATTTTCTTACCTTGTATTTGATAGGGGGGAAATGATTATTAACTACTAGTTTCGAAGAGCCTAAGCCATAGCCTAAGCAACAGCGAAAACCATTGCCTCAAGCATGAACCAAAATCAAAGTTGCAACTAGAGTCAAAGTTATGAGCGTGATTCAGTTATGATCTTCTTCAAACCAAAATTAGCAATTCCACTAGCAGAAGTTGGAACTATTCCATGAATTGCACTAAGCATTCCAGATTTGGTGGTCAACCTTAAACCACCATTGGTTGAGACCTCAATGGTCTCCCTTTTCAAAGCATTAGGGAGCACTTCCTCTAACAAAAGACTTTTGCTTCTAGCCAAAGTTTGTAATTGTTTTAGGTATTGCATCAAGCATTCTAGGTTGAGACCTCAATGGTCTCCCTTTTCACAACATTAAGGAGCACTTCCTCTAGTAAAAGACTTCGGCGTCTCACTAGATTTGGAATTGTTCCAAGAACTGCACTAAGCGTTCCAGTTTTGGTGGTCATTCTTAAACCACCGTCAGTTGAGACCTCAAGTGCTCCCACCTTATATCATCATTTCAAAGTGCACATTCACCTAATTGTTGCCATGCATATTTTGCATTTTTGTATTACAGCTCTCTTATTGGACTCATATACACCCCTTTGGATTAGCGAAAATGTTAGATACATAATTTGCTAAAAATTATGATGCAAAAAGTAAATCATCAAACAAAATCCAAAAAACCTTCAAAACTGAATCCAATAGTCACACAGTATATTTATCTGTAACATTTTTTTATTTAAATAATAAAGTAATTCACGCTCATCTTTCACCTTGGTCCTCTCATTCCAACCGATTCCATTTTTAATTAATTAAATTTTTTATAAGAGATCATATTTTTAATTCAAATCCGGAACATGTTCACGTATTGAAGTTTTATTTGACCCTGTATAAAGAACGTATCAAGGTTGTTTCCATTCGTGTCATCACGTTGCTATGTTATCTCATTGTTATGTGTTTAGCAAATCCTTGCATAGAATCTTGAGTGTGGTGATCGCTTCACCCCCTGTTAAAAGCGTCATCAAGTTGTTCCATTTTTATCCTAAGATCATGAGCTCTTATTATTTGACCTCCTACTTTATATCTAAGGCCACTTTGATCCGTGTTATCAACGAAGGATATGGATCCTTAGCCTTTCTCGAGAAACAGTGCTTTCGACATCACTTCCAAGACATCTCATCCAAGATGAGCCTCATGGACACCTTGATTTGTCTCACTATTCTATATGGCTCAAAGATTTGGGGACCGTCTTTACTTGAGTCAAATTGGCTTCCGCTAAGAGAGTCCAGATTCTTCTTCTCCACCGCATCATTAGGTGCAAACTGACAGTATTGTAGCACATCATCCTCACAAAGTTTCGAGCTCAGCCCTTTTGGCTTGAGACGGTCTTCAGATTGGTTTCATTCTTGCATAGTGTCCAGGGCTTTGCATACTCGATAAAGAGTAGGGATCGATATCCTTACTTGGCATATTGCTCTTCTGAGAGTATTGCCCGTTCTACTCCCTCAAGGTGAGCCAAATGTTGGTTTACAGGAGTTTCAAATCTCTTAGAGTCGATGGGAATTTAGTTGGATCATCTCCCTCCTTTCCGATATTCCTTAGATGCTCTTGGTCACCTTTTACCTACTAGACAGGAGCTAAACAAGATCATCAGGAAGGGCATCTACAGGGAGTTTGCCCAGGTCATCGGGGTCAAACCTCCGAGAGGGTTGCACCCAAAGATGGCCTTCTACGTTGAGCACTTCTTGGAGTTGAGAGTCAGTGAAGATTCGTGGGACCTCACCCTACCACATGAGATCTCAACAGCAAATCCGTCTCAGATCCATTTTTGGGAGACAGACTAGGTCCTCCAGCATTTAGCAACACACGAGCCCCCCAGGGAACAATTTAGTGGACAGTCCACACTTGCCACCGGCTATTCATCGGGCCAACAAACTTTATTGAGTTTCTTTAGTATTATTCATTTAGCCTCGGATGTTAGGAGAGATGGGTCTGATCCTCAAACCTATTAGCTCCTGGATCTTCTCCGCTAAGGCCAAATGTTGATTTACTTCATGCACTGTATCTTTTATAGGACACTGTTTGGTTTGCCCGCTTTGTATAGACATCATTGTACTCAACAGTGCCTTTGACCTACTTTGTGGTAATTAATTATACATAAATATAATTATCTTATCTCATTCTTGTAGCAGCAGTCCCATGTCTAAATTTATTAACGTGACTTTGGCTTCACCACTTGTTAAAAGCCCCAAAATATAATTATGTTACAAGTATTCCCAAAACATAATTATGTTACAAGTATTTTACCGAGCATGTTTTTCAATTAATCAATTCAGTTGGAAAATGGGAATTTCCCAGAGCAATTTTCTCAATGAACCAATTCACTTGGAAATTTATCCTAGGGTCTTAAGGTCTTATTATTTGACCTCCTACCTCGTATTTGAGGCCGCTTCGATCCGTGTTATCTCACTGTTACATGTCCAGCAGTCCCATGCCTAAATTTATTACTGTGGCGGTGGCTTTACGGAAACTCCTATTTCCACCTCTATTGCAAAGTTAATGCGCCCTGACATGCGGGGGCAATAGCCAGATATAACGCGCACTGTTTTTTTTCTCTAATCATCACCGCGCACGTTATCTCTGGCTATCGCCCCCACATGTCAACAACGAGCATTAACTTTGCAATAGAGGTGGAAATAAGAGTTTCCGTGGCTTCACCACTTGTTGAAAGCCCCAAATATAATTATGTTACAAGCTATTTTACCGAGCATGTTTTTCAATGAATCAATTCAGTTGGAAAAATGGGAATTTCCCAGAGCAGTTTTCTCAATGAATCAATTCACTTGGAAATGAGTAGTTTCAATCTCCAAGACCTGGGTTTTAAAGAGCTCTGTTAGCTGCAATCTCCCTGATCCACAGCTCCCATCGGGGAAGCCAAGTTGCCGCGTGGTACTTCTCTGTCCATAAAATGCAGCTTCCATGGCCTTTCTAACTCAGTGTCAAATGAGCTATGCCTGTTAGAAACGGACTGCACGGAACTGCACATGCCCCTAATGAATGTTCTTTGAGGTATGAATTCGAATCTTCTTCGTTCATTTCATACATTACATGTCACTTTAACGGATACATATCAAATTTATATGAAGAACAATTTGTTAGAGACCGTGATATTAGTAAACAGAGTGTGCTTTAATTTCATATTTTTTTTTAAGAGAGAAAAAGCGTCATTTTTTTTTATATTGATACAATATAAAAACTTCGAAATTATACAAAAAGTGGCCCGAATATCTCTACGAGATTGAAATAAAATTAGAAATTGTAATAAAATTGGAAACTGACGGTGCCTCGCTTGAAACTTTCGGGGTTATCACGCTATATATTTGCATAAATTTTCAACGCTGAATCTCTTTAGAAACTTCAAAAAATCAATTGAATCCCTGATACATAATTGAGAACCAAAGAGCAATCAAATTTTTATGTCTTTTAGATTAGCTTATCCTAAACTCGGATTTTATCAATCACTAGAATATTAGCAGCCTGCGCGCGGAGATGTGTTCTATGATAGAATGTTGATAACAACAATGAATCTTCTAAGTCTATTAATTAATTGACGGATGGTTCTATATTTTTGTTGTGCTAAAACCTACAATTTAAATTCCATGCGATTCCTCTACTTTGATGATAACTTATTATAAATTTTTAATATAAATTAAGCACAAATTGACATTTTATTGTGATTTTTCAAACATTGCTGACCCGTTGATATTTTTACAGGGCCTTGCCACAGATTGCCAGTTCCAGCCTTCTGAGCAGTTCATTCATTCATGGTTAACTTAGCTGGGAACTTCAGTTTAGACCTAAATCCATCACAACCTGGGGATTTATATTTAGACGACGACCGCTACTTTTAGCGCAGTAGCTTGATACATTTGATGAGTAGAACTTGCTCCAAAGATACCATTGTTCCCATTCATGGCGTCTCTTCTAACTCGGAGTACCCCGCAACATTCAGTTAGAAGTTTTGTCCCCTACTCCAACCCTTGTATGCTCTACAGCTTCATTCCATACGCTGCAGCTCTTCTAACTCAGAGCATCCCCAAACATCCAGTTGTCGAAGCTCTGTACACTGCTCCAACCATCCGGCTGTCGAAGCCTTTTACACTACTCCCTGTATGCTATTCAGCTCCAAGCATTGAAATGCGTGAAGCTCTTCCAAAGATATCAATGCTTTCATACTTTGCAGCTCTCCTAAATCGGAAAGCGGCCATGAACATTTAACAGCTTAAGCTTTACATACATTTAATAACTCAAGTTTTGCACGCAGCTCCAAAGATACCAACGTTTTCATACTTGTCAGCCCTCCTGACTCGGAGAGCTGAACATTTAACAACTTAAGCTTTACACACATTTAACAACTAAAGCTTTCCACACCGCTCCAACCCACGTATGCTTTCCAGCTTCACACATTCACGTGAGTGAAACTCCTCGAAAGATATCAATATTTTCATATACTTGGCAGCTCTTCTAACTCGGAGCATCTCCAAACATGAAGTTTGAACACTGTTCCAACCCCTGTATGCTCTTCAGTTTCACAGAGGCGTGAAAGTTCTCCAAAAATACCAACGTTACCATGCTTGGCAACTCTTCTAAGTCAGGGCACCGATGAACATTTGACGGCTGAAGCCTTGTACATTGCTCCATCCCACGTATGATTTCCATTCACATATACAGATGCGTCAAATTCCTCCAAAGAAGTCAATGTGTCCATGCTGCGCAGTTATTTTAATTTAGAGCACTCCAACATTCAGCGGCCAAATCTTTGTACACGGAGGGGCTAGGGAAACCTTGAGTCGCCCTACCGCCTCTCTCAAAAAGACAAGTTAACAACTTAAGCTTTACACACATTTAACAACTAAAGCTTTTCACGCTGCTCCAACCCACGTATGCTTTCCAGCTTCACACATTTAGATGAGTGAAACTCTCTTCCAGATATACCAACGTTTGAGCATCTCCAAACATGAAGTTGCCCAAGCTTTGTACACTGCTCCAGCCCCTGTATGCTCTTCAGCTTCACTCAGCTTCACACATTCAAAGGCCTGAAACTCTTCCAAAGATACCAATGTTACCATGCTTGGCAACTCTTCTAACTCAGAGCACTTATGAACATTTGACGGCTGAAGCCTTGCACATTGCTCTAACCCACGTACGCTTACCACCTTCACATATCCAAATGCATCAAACTCCTCCAAAGATGTAAATGTTTCCATACTCCGCAGCTCTTTTTAACTTAAAACACCCAAAACATTCAGCGGCCAAATCTTTGTACACGGGGCGGGGGATCCTTGGTGGCACTACCTCCCTCTCAAAGACAAGTAGAGGAGAATGTTCCTGAAATGCATGCTAGGTAAACGCAGTCTACAGATATCCATACCGAAACAGAGCAAGAAGAGATCTCTCCTAATATCCATACTGAAACACAGCAAGAAGAGATCTTTCCTAATATCCATACTAAAACACAGCAAGAAGAGATCTCTCCGGACACGAGAAAGACAGTGTGGTCACAGAGTCTAGCCATCACGTGTTGAAGCTTTATTCATCGTGTCATTCAGGCGAGATGATAGACATGCTGAGAAACCAGAATTCCGGAGAACTTGCTCTGTTACTGAAACAGGGGAGTTTTGACCAATCGTTCTCCTCAGATCTGGGTTATGTAAAAGTTTGATCTGTTACATAGATTCTATTCCCTTTACAAATTAAGAAATATCTGTAGTCTTTCCAAAATATTTTAGTTCGCCTTTTTTTTTATCTATTTCTTAAAATATCTGTTCTTTCCAATATGTTTTAGTTCACATTAAATTTATTAACATATTTCACATATTAAACAATTGCAAATGCAGAACACAAATAATTTATCCCCAAAAGTAGACTGTACAAATGAGAGAGTCGAGTCATTCTATTTTTTTATCTTATACATTTACAATAAAATTAGCAAGTAGAAAAAGTAAAATACTTTCAAACATAATCAAAGCAAAAGCCGGCTCTGAAAATGTAAAAGTTATTACTTTTTAAATTATTTTTCAGGGGTATAGCGGTGAACATTGCTTTCATATCTCAAGTCCTGCTGACATAAAACATCTACAAGTGAAACAATTGATATTATCTTTAAATAAGTCCACAAAGGAAAATTAGCAAAACATAAAACCATGGATTCGAGTCATTCGACCAACATAAAACCATGGATTCGAGTCATTCGACCTTGAGGATTTGAGAACAGAAAATATTTCAATGAGACATAAAACTTAGAACCAAACTTCGATCTAGCAGAACCTGGTGTTAAGTGTTTGCTCTTCCCAGCAAGAACCTGGGCTACTACTTGAATCCTACCAACCTTTAAGAATCCAATAAAATCTTTAGACTAATAGCGAGTAGTTCAAAAAAACACTAATGCTAAAAAATATGTATAGCTTTACTAACCAAGGCAAAGCAAATTTTCTTTGTTTTCTTCTTTATCCATGGTCCACGGTCAAGAAGCATTGTATGTGTTGCAGAAGCAAAGCAATTTTCTTTGTTTCTTTCTTTTATTCCTGATCCACGGTCCAGAAGCATTGTATGTAAACAACTGTCAACTGTTAAATCAGTAGCAGTTTTAGCAGTTTTTCAAACTGCTCGCATGTCAACCGAAGGTAGGGACTTCTTGCCTTTGCAACTCCCTCTGTTAATTTTTCAAAGTTGTTCCAAAATTGTTCTACATATATTGTGTTCCAAAGTTGTCCTAAATATTTTGTGGTTGAGAGTTTAATCACTAACCAAGGTCTCCAAAGTTGCATCAATTCACTAACCAAGAGTGAATTGAATATTAATCTTCCAAAGTTGCCCTATGAATTTGGTGAATTGAATATTATTTATCTTCCAAAGTCGCCCAACGAATTTGGTGGTTGAGAACATAGTCAATTCAGTAAAGTTGCCCTACAAATTTGGCGGTTGAAAGTGACATCAAACATCAAATCACCAAGGTTGTTGAGAGCATAATTAATTCAGTAAAGTTGCCCGACAAATTTGGCGGTTGAAAGTGACATCAAACATCAAATCACCAAGGTTGGCATATGGGTAAAAAAGAAATTGCTTGCAATTATGTTCTGGTCATGGTTTTACCATTCACACACTGTCTGGGTCATGGTTTTACTATTTACACTATCGAAAGTTTATGTCTGAAGGATGGTTTTACCCTTCACACAATATTCATGTGATAAAATATTAAAAAAAAAAAAAAAAATAAGAAAAGGGTCTGTTGTGCTCTTCATCCACATTCATTTCATTTAAAAAAAGGTTTTCATTAAGATCTTTATCAACATTCATCTACTAAAACAAATATTAGAGGCGGTCACAGATACAGATAGGTTTCTTCATCTCCTAAAAGTTTAAAACAAATAGTAAATGAGGTCACAGATACATATAGGCTTCTTCAAGCACAAGTACATTACCATTATGAAAAATAATATCAAACGAGAGAGATAATAGAGACAAGCTCATTCAAATGAATCACAGGCATTGTTCCCCGAAGTTATTTGTACACCGACTGATCGCATATTGATAATAGTGTATTAGTGTCTGTATACATGCAACCATATAATCCGGACACAACCTAGGACTATGAAGCCAAAAAGGGCAATAGGTGTAAAATTGCGAAGGCTTTGCTCTTAGGTAAGACCCTAACTGATCGCATATTAATAATGGTGTATTAGTGTCTGTATACATGCAACCATATAATCCGGGCACAACCTAAGACTTTGAAGCCAAAAAGGGGAATAGATGTGAAATTGTGAAGATTTTTCCCAACATGTAGAGAACTCGGGTAATAAAATGGCTCATTTATAAAAATGGCTTAAAATCTTTTAAATGAGTTGAATATTATGAATCATGATATGTATATTCTTGTATTTTACCTTTTTCATGCAAAGTTGCCTTGCAAACATTGTTGAGTCTAATCAATCCATTAACCATCTTGAGAGAAGAGAGAACACAACAATTGCTTCACAAACATTTTGGTTTGTGTTTGGTTCAAGGGTTTACCATGGTTCAAGGTTTTACCATGCACGCAATATCATGGTTGGTTCAAGGTTTTACCATCCACGCAATGCTTATGCAACTAAAAGGAAAACAATTTATAAAATGTTTTCTTTCTGCTGCTTCTCATCATTCATTTGCTTTAAATAGTTTTCATTCTGCTTTTTATCAATATTCATTTATTTGCATGTCCGATAGGTTTTTTCAGGCATGATTACATTCTTATTATGGTACTAGACTATCAAATGCTCAAATGATATGCATAAGCATTCTTATATGAAAAATAAGGTCAAAGGAAAGATGAAAATGGATGAGCTTATTTTAAGAAGGTACAAAAACATTGCTGCCCGAAGTTATTTGAACACCAACCAATGGCGTATTGATATAGGTTTTATTACAGACAACCATATCATTCAGTTGCTTTAAGTAGTTTTCATTGTGCTTTTTTATCAATATTCATTCATTTGCATGGCCGATAGTGCCTTTTTATCAATATTCATTCATTTGCATGGCCTATAGGTTTCTTCAGGCATGATTCCATTAATGGCCGATAGGTCTCTTCAGGCATGATTCCATTCTTATTATGGTACTAGACCATCAAATGCTCAAATGATATACATATCATTCTCATATGAAAAATAATGTCAAAGGAAATAACATTCCTATATGAAAAAATTGACTACAAAGACCGGATTTGCAGGTCAGCGTGCGATGAGTTGCTAAATAGTATTGGGTTTAATCTAGAGTTCCGGACGTTGAAGTCGGGGGTTCGCGCGAGCCGTATGGCGTGAGAGTCGCGCATCCTCCCGTGAGAGATCCTAAGCGCACAATGGTGTCCCACATGGCTTGAAAATGTTTAATAAGATGATATTTATGGATCATATTTTTTACCCCATAAGGGTTTCTCTATTATCCAGTGTTTTTGTGTATTATGTAAAGATTTATGCATGTGTATAATAAATAATGTCAAAGGAGAGATGAGCTTATCTTTAAAAAGTACAAAAACATTTCTACCCGAAGTTATTTGAACACCAACTGATGGCCTATTGATATTTTTATATTACAGACAACCATATGTATACACTGGACACGACCTAGGATTATGTGAAGCCAAAAAGGGCCTCTCTTCCCACAATTACAACAGATCTAGAGAAGGAAACTACCTACATTATTACTCTATGCCTAGGTTTTACCAAGGACTACATCTACAACATATCCGCGCGCTTTCTGAGGCCATTCATATCATATATCTCATCATGATTACAGTATCATTCATTTACATCATGCATCTCATCATGATTACATTCCCATTATGGTACTAGAGAATCAAATGATATATATGTCATTATCATATGAAAAACAACGTCGCAGGAGAGATGAAAAGAGATAAGCGTATTCAGATAAAAGCACAAAAATATTGCTCCCCGAAGTTATTTAAATTTTGAATACCATCTGATAGATATTAATATTAGTTTTTGTTTACAGACAACCATACGAATACACTGGACACAACCTAGGTCTCTACGTAGTCAAAATGGGCCTCTTCCCACAATCAAATAGGTCTAGCGGAGGAAACTGCACACATTATCAAACTACGCCATTTCAGGTTTTACTACGAATTACATTTACAACATATCTGCATGCTTTGTGAGGCCATTTATATCATATATCTAATCATTTTAAGGATTAACCTTTGGAAACCAACCCGCAATAATATATTGCTCATCTGCAGCGTTTGTACGCTGAAATGATTCTCGAGAGAAGAGAGCCTGCAAAGCAACAAAAAAAAAACCATTATGCAATCATACAAATAGAATAGACCAACACCGCAAATTTTGGGTTGACACTAAACATTAAACTTCTATGAGGAATAATAAACAAGCTAGAAAATTATGATAAACTAGCAATTAGCATATACAGAAAAGCAAAGAACACTTGCTAGAAAATCCTACAAACAGTAGCTAAATAGAGGAGTTTATTGCAACACACGATCTATATTGATTAGATCTAGATCTTCCCAAGAAAAACAAGTGCATACCTTTTTTTGCGCAAGTTAAAAATACAACCCAAATATCCTCTAACTTTAAATAACGCCTCCAAATTAGTCGTCCACGGGGTCTATCTAAATATCCTTCTAACTTTAAATAACACTTCCAAATATCTTCTAACTTCAAATAACACCACCTCCCAATAAGGTGTCTAGGGGTCTATCTAAATATCCTTCTAACTTTAAATAAGGAGGTGTCTAGGGGTCTATCTAAATATCCTTCTAACTTTAAATAACGCGGCGTTCACATGATTTTGGATAAACGGTGATCGGGTAAACCGTGATTCAGTGATTTGGGATAAACGGTGATCGGGTAAACTGTGATTCGGTGTGTTGTTAAGGATTTTAGATAGACGGTGATTCGGTGTGCTGTTAAAGATTTTAAATAGAAGGTGGTCGGGTAAACTGTGATCCAGTGTGCTGTTAAGGTACTTTTAGATGTTAAATCACCGGTTCAATTCTTTTCCCTATTTGGGTGTTTATTCTTTGACATGACCATGATGTAACCTCACCATTGACTAACTTACAAAAAAAAACACTTCCAAATAAATCATGTGGTTGTTCAGGGGTTGGATAAACAGGTTCAGTTGGCTGCTTACTATTGTAATTGTAGTCAGTAAAAGAGTTGCAAGAAGTTGGCTACACTCCCTTTAACATGTAAACATGCATAACACATAATATTAAGTGTTTTAAGTGTCTCTTACAAGTTCTGTTGGCTGCTTATTATTGTTGAGCCAAGGCTCATTCTACAGCCGAGTATGAGAAGGGTGTGTAATTGCATCCGTGTTCAACCTCAAGTTGACACGTGCCTCTTTAAAAAAAATGTTTTTAAATTAAACAAAAAAAAATGTCAGCTACAATAAAATAAAAAATAAAGATACATGTTTTACCCTCAATATTTTGATATTTATATGAAATATCATAATTTTATATCAATTTTATTCAGAAAGAATTAAAATATATATATATCTCACTTTTGAGTCCAAGAAAATTGTATAAAAGATATTTCAGTACAAGACTTAAATAAAAAATTTAAAAATATTTCAGAAAAAATATTACATTGTTGTTCATAATAAAAATATTTCAATGTAAGAGCACTAATTAAAATTTTAAAAAAATTCAAAATTCAAGTAGAAAGCGATGCGTAATTTATTTTATTTTATTCCTAGTATGAAATTAATATGTAGCATTTGAGTCCGCTTGGGGTAGCTCAATTGGCAATAGCCGTAGAAATGAAGTCTCACCGAACCAGAAGTCTTGGGTTCAAATCTTGTGCTATCCCCGATTGGAGTGAGAAGTTGAACATGATGAAAATGTAGTCCTACCAAGCTTAAAAAAAATATGTAGCATTTAAAAAAAATTATTAATGATAAAAAATCAATGTAAATCATAAAATAAAATATTTTAATATGGAGGAATAATTAATATTGAAAATATATTTAAAAATTATAATTAATAACAGAAAAATCATTTTAATGTGGACAACATAGTCCATAAATAAATATTTAGAGTAAAATACATAAATAAAATATTTCGGGTAAAATATTTTATATGATTAAACAAAACTACATATACATTAATGATTATATAAAGTAATTGGAAAAATAAATTTTTATTGTTAAAATATTTTAAGTAGTCTAACTATTTTACATTGTGGCCATTTTTTTATGTATATCTTTTTATCAATTTTTCTTTTTTTAAATTGGACGTGTTAATTGTAAGTTTAAGCGTGTAGTGTACCTAATCCATGTTCCGAAGTAATTTTTGAAAACATTTCTATGTATATCTTTTTATCAATTTTTCTTTTTTTAATTGGATGTGTTAATTGTAAGTTTAAGTGTGTAGTGTACATAATCCATGTTCCGAAGTAACTTTTGAAAACATTGAATCGATTTTATAAATTCAAAAATGCAATTTCAACAATGAAAAATTACATAGTATATATATATAACCATCATAAGTCAATCCTAATTACAGATTTCATTACAGATGGTATATATATATATAACCATTATAAGTCAATCCTAATTACAGATTTAGTGAGCTACCAGAGGGGTCAAATCTGTTGTGTGCAAACTTTTTATTCAATTTTTCACTCTAAAAGAAGTTTACAACTAAAGATACTTAATTCCTTTTCACCTCTTACTAGATCCGTGATTAAGATGGATCTATACTGGTAACCTGTAAATCAGCTGCAGGAAGTGGGTTCAGGTTCTGTTTGGCTGCTTACTGTTGTAGTCTATATATGAGCTGTAGGAAGTGGGCTGGGCTCAGGTTCTGTTGGCTGCTTATTATTGTAATTGTTGTCCGTCAATGAGCTGCAGGAAGTTGGCTACACGCCCTTGTTGTAACATGTAAATATACATGATAAATTGTAGTCTGTAAATAAGCTGCAGGAAGTTGGCTACACTCCCTTGTAACATGTAAATATACATGATAAATTGTAGTCTGTAAATAAGCTGCAGGAAGTTGGCTACACTCCCTTGTTGTAACATGTAAACATACACGATACTTCATAATATTAAGTGTTTAAGGTACCTGCCTTGGGCGTCACCCATCATACTCCTCAAGCTTAATATTAAGCTAAACCTAATATTAAGGTTTAGCGTTTAAGGTGCCTGCCCCGGGCACCACCCATCATAATTCATCATAATAGTGTTGTTTTGTGTAAACTTTGTATGTTGATGTTTGTGTTCCTTGCATACTGTTGATTTGGAAACTGGCTGAAGTATTGTGTATTGACTGTGTAGCACAGCTGGGATGTTTTAAGAATAGTGTTGTTTTGTGTATACTTTGTAGGTTGATGTTTGTGTTCCTTGCATACTGTTGATTTGGAAACTGGCTAAAGCGTTGTGTATTGGCTGTGTAGCACAGCTGGGGTGTTTTAAGGCTGCGGTTGGATGCATGTCTGTTGGTAGATCAACTACGTTTGTTGGACTTAGCTGGGCATCTAAAATGTTGTAGCCCAAGGCAAAGTCATGGGCAGAACTTAGGTAACGAGGCATAGTCTGGTTGTATTAGGCGCAGGTCGGCCTAGCCACTGCAGCCAAGGCAAGGCAAGAGCCGCATGCAGGTGCTGGAATGACTTGGGCAGACTCAGGTCGCAGGAAAAAATCCTGGTGGACTGCAGCTCCATCACAGAAAATATTAACTGGTTATTTGCAGAATACAATAGATTTCAAAACATTATAAAGTAGTTACATATTGATGACATGAATTTGAAACTGATTCCCAAGTGGAACTTTATAAGCTACCTTAGTGGACAGCACAAGATGCATGACATATGACCAGGAAACTGAGTACTCATTTGTAAATACCAAATATACCCAGCAGTAAGACAAGCGAGATAATTTATGATAGGGTGGTATGAGGGAACTGAAGACTGATTCAAAAACTAGCAGACATTGGGTCCATCCGAACTTCGTTTATTGTTTGGGAAAGGAAATTCAAGAGCCCAGCATTGTAGTTCTCAATTCATTGAACTTTAAAAGATGTCTTCCTTCACCCTGTGTATGGCAAGGGAAGTACTTGAACAACCAGAAACGTGAGCCTTTTCTTCTGCAGAGAATCACTTCTGTGATAAACATAGCTATCTAAATCATTTATGCATGTTAAAATTGGCGTAAACAGAATGGATCTATGATCTGATAGATGCATAGAAATACAATATGGTGTTCGATAGTGATGTAGGTGCATTAGGCCGAGCACATAAAAATGATAAGTTATTAAAGTCAGACCAAAAGCCTAGCAATGTGATGTAGGTGCATTGGGCCGAGCACATAAAAATGATAAGTTATTAAAGTCAGACCAAAAGCCTAGCAATGTGATGGATTGATCACATGCCAAGGCTATAACATTTTAAAGTTTATTTGTGAAAAGTTTTTGATATTTAGTTAAGATTAGTTAGGAACATCTAGTTAAAAGAAATGATTTTATAACTAGTAGGTAGTTAGAGCTAAGGGAAATTGGTTCACATCCATGAACTCATTTCTTGGACAATTGCTTTTAGTTTTTAGGAAAAGGAACATTTGTTGGAAGTATTTTTTGTTGTGGGAGAGAGATACGTTGTTCTATTCTCTGTGTGAGATTGAAATTAACTGAACAACATTTCTTAGACCAGTGGTTTTTTTATCAGCAAGTCGAATTTGTAAGTGTGTATGAAATATTTAATTGTATGAACATTTGTGAGGCTTGTTAACAGTCATATTAGTATCTGGAGTTTGAAATTGTTTTGGTCTTTACTCTTTAATATATTTCCCAGAAATATTATTGTGTATAGTGAGTAATTTGTGCATTGTATTCTCTCTGTTATTTACATTTAAATGAGACCCTGTAGAATCACATTTCAGTAAATCCTTTAATCCCGTGCTTTTGCATCCAAGATTGTGTATTGGAAAGAGCCATTTACGTTACAGGTTCGAGAATACAGAGCACTCGGTATCAAGCCAACAGAAGAAGGGAAATTCGTAAGGGAAAACCGTCATCAAACTTGCGGGTCAATTTCTGATCAAAGGAAGACGAAATTTGAAATTCCGCCATCTGGGTTTTGTGCAGAGCAAGGTCTATTTGGTAACTCGCAAGTGATTTTCCAAAAAGATCCTTGGTTGGAAAGTTCCAAAGTGATTTTTAATTTGTGTTTTTACAAACTGCATCACTGAGAAAAACGACTTCTTGTTCCCTTACACCAACGCCTGTGGTATGCAGAGATAGCAGCCATCAATTTGTGGTATCAGAGCCTTAACGTTGTTGGTCTCTACAGTATAGAGAGATGAATAGGTGAGCAGGAAGGGCACGAGGTCACGGAGGCAGACCCATGGGTAATGCAGAACTTTGGGAAGAGATAAGGAGATTGCAAGTTCGGTTAGAAGCCATGGAAGTAGGGAGACAACGGGATCATGAAGGTGGAGATGTTAGTGAAGCTGAAGAGGAACTTGAAGAAGAAGGAGCAGCACCTGTTGAAAACGCTGTTGAGATTAAGTTGTTGAGAGCAATATTGAGCTCAAGTTCAAGGCCAAAGCATGAAATTTCTATTTACAATGGCAGTTTGAAAGATGAGAATCTAATAGATTAGATCAATGAGATGGACAAGTATTTTGTGTACAAGGATAAGAGAGTCAAATTTGTTGTGACAAGGTTGAAAGGCCATGCTGCATTATGGTGGGATAATGTACAGGCTGAAAGAAGGAAGAAGGACAAACCATTGATCAAGAGCTGGGATAGAATGGTGGCAAAGATGAAGAGTAAGTTCTTGCCAAAGGATTACCAATTTACCAGCTAACTCTTTACAAATATATGCAAAATCTTAAACAAAAGATGATGACATTGAGGGACTACACCAAAGAGTTTTACAAGGTGAATTTGAGAGCAAAATACCTCAGAGAAAACAGCAAGGTATATCAATGGTCTGAGGTTAGATATCCAAAATGAAATCAGAATACTTTCCCCAAGGACAATAGAGGAAGCATACCAGTGCGGGTTGAAGGCAAAAGAAAAAATAGCTAGGAAGCAAAGCTCTAGCAGAGGACGTGGTTTTTCCAAAGGGAAAGGACAGACAAATGGAAGAGGAAAGTTTCTTGCGCAAAAGAATGATGAAGGCAACTCAAATCAACAAGGGCAGTCAAAGAAAGAAGGTGGCATCAGAGGAGGAAGACCTTACCAGAGAGGTAGAGGTAGAGGAAGAGGCAAAGAGACTGTCTACCGGTGTTACAGATGTAACAAATTGGGTCACCAATCTTTTGAATGTCCTGAGAATGACAATACGAGACAGCAAGGTGCATACATAGCTAAAACCGAAGCAATAGAGGCACAAGTACCTGAGGTAGAGAATATGCCAGAGACTGGAGAGATGTTGATGATGCACAAAGTCCTGTTAAAACCAACAAAGGAGACTGTTGAACCAATCCAAAGGAAATCCTTATTCAAGAAAATGTGTAAGGCAAAAGGCAAATGATGTAAATTGGTGATTGACCACAGAAGTACGGACAATCTAGTCTCCCACGAAATGGTGGAAAAATTGGGGTTGGGAAAGATTAAGCACCCCACACCTTATAAGGTATCATGGTTGCAAAAAGGACACCAATTGTTGGTGCATGAACAAAGTGAAGTTGAGTTTCAAATAGGCAGGTATAAAGACAAGGTGCTCTGTGAGGAAATGCCAATGCATGCTTGTCCCATTCTTTTGGGTCGCCCATGGCAATTTGATGGGAAGGTGACACATGACAGACAGAGCAATTGTTATAAGTTCGAAAAGGATGGCATCAAGCACACTCTTGTACCATTGAAAGAGGAAGTACAGCTGAAACAAGCATCCCAAAAGCATTGTTGCTTAGTGGAAAGGAATTTCTACAACAGATGGAAGAAGAAGAGGTAAGCTATGCAGTGGTTTGCAAGCCAAAGGTAGTACTTCTGCACACTGAAATTGCAAATTTACCTATTGAAGTTCAAGAGTTGTTGCATGAATTTCATAATATTGTAGTTGATGAATTGACAAGTGAGTTGCCACCCAAAAGAAGCATCAGTGATCATATAGACTTGATACTGGGAAGCAAGTCTTCCGAACAAGGCTGCATATCGAATGACACCCAAAGAGAATGAGGAAGTGAGGAAGCAAGTCCAAGAATTGTTGGACAAAGGACTACTAAGAGAAAGTTTGAGTCTGTGTGCCGTACCTACAGTGCTAAGTCCAAAGAAGGGTGCACTAACTCTAGAGAAATCAACAAGATCACCATTTGTTACAAGTTTCCATTGCCACGGATGGATGATATGATGGATTGCTTGGGTGGGGCAACTTATTTCTCAAAGATTGACCTGAAAAGTGGTTATCATCAAATTCGGATTAGAGAAGGAGACGAGTGGAAGACAACGTTCAAGACCAATGAAGCCTTGTACGAGTGGATGGTCATGCCATTTGGCTTGTCAAATGCACCCAAGTACCTTTATGCGGTTGATGAATGAAGTCTTGAAAGAGTTCATTAGTAAGTTTGTCACTGTTTACTTGGATGACATTTTAATTTTCAGCCAAACTAAAGAAGAGCACTTGAGAAATTTGAAGTATGTTTTAGAGAGATTGCAACAAGAAAAGCTATTGATTAACATGAAGAAGTGTTCTTTTATGAAGAGTGAGCTTGTATACTTAGGTTTTGTCATTTCTAAGGATGGCTTGAAAATGGATCCGAAAAAGATAGAGGCAATGGTAAATTGGCCCTCACCTAAGAACATTTTTGAGGTGAGAAGTTTTCATGGCTTAGCCAGCTTCTACAAAAAAATTATTAGGGATTTTAGTGGCATTTGTGCACCTATCATTGACACCATCAAGAAGAATAGGCAGCCATTTTATTGGACAGCAGCAGCAGACAAAATAAACAAACAAACAAAATTCAACTATTGAAGAAGAAGATCACTGAGAAGTCAATGTTGAAGTTGCCAGACTTCAATCAGCCCTTTCAAGGGACATATGATGCCACTGGGACAGCCATTGGAGCTGTACTAAGCCAAGAAGATAAGTCCGTTGCATATTTCAGCGAGAAGTTAAATGAGTCAAAACAGAAATACTCTTCCTACGACAAAGAATTTTATGTTGTGGTTCAAGCTTTGAAGCATTGGAGGCATTACTTGATGCCCAAGGAGTTTGTTCTATACACAATAATTCTGCCTTACAATACATTATGCAGCAACATAAGTTAAATCATATATATGTAAAGTGGGTGGAGTTCTTTCAAAATTTCACTTTTGTTTTGAAGCACATTAGTGGGAAGGCAAATAAGGTTGTCAATGCCTTGAGTAGGTGATGCTTAATCATGCAAGAAAGTCAAATACAAATTTTAGGTTTTGATTATTTGAAGGACTTGTATGACATTGATACTGATTTTAAAGAAGCTTTTGCAGCGTGGTAAAATCCAGTCAATACGGACAGCAGTCCATGGAAAGAGTTTATGTTGCAGGATGGGCTATTGTTCAAGAACAATCAGCTATGTATTCTCAATTGCTCAATGAGGGAAAACTTGGTCCAAGAAAAGCACAATAGAGGGTTCGCTGGACACTTTGGTGCTGAGAAAACACTTGGGCCGCTAAGTCACTTCTATTTTTGGCCTAAGATGAAGGCAGATGTAAAAAGGTACGTGAGTAAGTGCAAGGTATGTCAACATGCGAAAGGGAGAAGTCAGAATGTTGGACTATACATGCCATTACCCATTCCCAATAGACCTTGGGATTCGATGAGTATGGACTTTGTTCTAGGTTTACCGAAAAGTCAACGAGGTAATGATTCAATACTTGTAGTTGTGGATAGATTTACTAAGATGGCTCATTTCATTCCGTGTTCCAAAACTAGTGATGCTACTCATGTGGCTAATTTGTTTTCTGATGAGATTGTTCGGTTGCATGGTTTTCCAAAAAGTATAATCTCTGACAGGGATACAAGATACACCGGACAATTCTGGAGGACCTTATGGAAGAAACTTGGCACTGAGCTAAATTTTAACTCAGTGTATCATCCACAATCTGATGGGAAAACAAAGGTTGTAAACAGAAGTTTGGGTAATTAGTTGAGGAGTTTAGTAGGTGACCGACCAAAGCAATGGGATCATGCGCTAGCCCAGGCTGAGTTTGCCTATAATGACTCACCAAATAGGAGCACAAGAAAAAGTCCATTTCAGATCTTGTACAGCATGCATCCGAGGGGAATTTGTGAGCTAAGAGACTTGGGAAAGCTTGAGCATAGAAGTGTTGATAGATAGGATTTTGCAACAGCCATGAGTGAGTTGCACGAGCAAGTAAAACAAAGATTACAAGATACAAGCAACAAGCAAATTTACACTGGAAAGAGGTAAACTTTGAAGTGGGAGATGTGGTCCTAACTCACCTAAGAAAAGAGAGGTTTCCAAGGGAGAATATAACAAATTGAAAATGAAAAAGATAGGACCTTGTAAGATTCTTCGCAAGTTTTCAGCAAATGCTTATGAGCTAGAGTTACCTCCAAGAATTGGCATTTCACCCTTTTTTAATGTAGCAGATTTGTGTTCCTACATAGTTGGTGATGCGGATCAAGCTTCTGGGAATCTTGCCCAGGATGAAGTAAAGTAACAACAGTGGTTGAAACAAATGCTTGTGGCCAAGAGTTTAGAGGCTGAATAGATTTTGGATACACTTGTTGCCAAGAAGACCAGAAGGAAAGAATACTTGGAATATCTTGTGAAGTGGAAAGACCGTCCGATGGAAGATTCTACTTGGATGGATGAAACAGCACTACAGAAAGCAGGTCATCCTATAGAAGATCTTATGAGCAAGAGCTCATAAAAATTTTCTTTCTTGGGGAGTCTAATGCAGGTGCATTAGGGCCAGGTGCATTAGGGCGAGCATATAAAAATGATAAGTTATTAAAGTCAGACCAAAAGCCTAGCAATCTGATGGATTGATCACATGCCAAGGCTAAAACATTTAAAAGTTTATTTGTGAAAAGTTTTTGATATTTAGTTAAGATTAGTTAGGAACATGTAGTTAAAAGAAATGATTTTGTAGCTAGTAGGTAGTTAGGGCTAAGGGAAATTGGTTCACATCCCGAACTCATTTCTTGGACAATTGCTTTTAGTTTTTAGGAAGAGGAACATTTGTTGGAAATTTTTTTGGTGTGGGAGAGAGGTACACTGTTCTGTTCTCTGTGTGAGATTGAAATTAACTGAACAGCATTTCTTAGACCAGTGGTTTTTTTATCAGCAAGTCGAATTTGTAAACGTGTATGAGATATTTAATTGTATGAGCATTTGTGAGGCTTGTTAACAGTCATATTAGTATCTGGAGTTTGAAATTGTTTTGGTCTTTACTCTTTAATATATTTCCCAGAAAAATTACTGTGTATGGTGAGTAATTTGTGCATGGTATTCTCTCTGTTATTTACATTTAAATGAAAACCTGGGGAATCACATTTCAGTAAATCCTTTAATCCCGTGCTTTTGCGTCCAAGATTGTGTATTGGAAAGAGCCATTTACGTTACAGGTTCGAGAATACAGAGCACTCGGTATCAAGCCAACAGAAGAAGGGAAATTCATAAGGGAAAACCATCATCAAACTTGTGGGTCAATTTCTGTTCGAAGGAAGACGAAATTCGACATTCCACCATCTTGGTTTTGTGCAGAGCAGGAGGGTCTATTTGGTAATCCGCGAGCGATTTTCCAAAAAGATCCTTGGTTGGGGAGTTCCAAAGTGATCTTTAAACTGTGTTTTACAGACTGCGTGGCTGGGAAAAACGACTTGCTGTTCCCTTGCACCAACACCCGTGGTTTGCAGAGATAGCAGCCATCAATTTGTGCTTGCTGTTCCCTCGCACCAACCACTGTGGTTTGCAGAGACAGCCATCAATTTGTGCTTGCTGTTCCCTTGCACCAAAGCCTCTGGTTTGCAGAGATAGCAGCCATCAGATAGGACAAGACTTATGCTGCTGATTTCACGTTGAGAGGGAAAACTGGACAGGACCACTCAAAAAGGAAAGAAAAGTGTGTTAAGTTTAAAGTTGAACGTGTGTGTTGAAGGATAAATGTACAGGAAAATGTTTTCCCCTCCTCCTGCAATAAGCTAACCAATGTCCTAGCTGACATCAGGCTAGTCTGCTGACTTGGGACTGATTTTTTCAAATCGTATGGCCATAGTAAGTGGCTTACTCAGAATATGGGCAAATGTGCACGTTCATCTACCAACAAACCTAACAATTAAAAGCCATAGTTCAACGCTGCATTACGAAAACTTTGTTCCCAAAGTCTTTTACAAACAGCATTTCCAGTAAAACTAGCAATGCTGTCAATTTTTAATAAACTTCTAGCCAGTGCCTGTCATCACCGACATCACTGACAATAGATGCACACTTCCTTCCAAACAATAAATACCAACATATGAAACACTTTGTTTTCTGTTGCTATACTCTCCAATTTTGTTTTCTCTTTCTAAATTGATTAGAAAGAACTTACAGAACTGTCTATGTGCATAGAAAAGTTATAAAATGTGAACGCAAAAAAAAAGTGTCCATACCTTCATATAATTCTGGACATAAGTGAACTCTTCTGGAACAGACCACTTTTTGAAGTGGCCTAGGGCAACCTTCAAATGATAAAGCTTTGGGGCTAGGCTGAGGTCTGCTGCAGAGATTTTCTCTCCATTAATAAATGGCCCCTGCCCATATGGTTAAACGTCATTTTGGGTACAACACTAATCACAAAGTCATTACGAGGAAAAAAACAAGAAACTGATGAAAAACTTTAGACCGACATATACATCTTATTCATCCAATGAACTGAGTGAAAACCAGTAAGCACATATAATTTAAAAATGAAACCCCTGAGAAATAACCCATTACACCTCCTTTGAGAAGTAATATGTAGCAATTGTCATTACATTGGTGCTTATAAATCATGCTGTTGAATTAGAATACTGGTAATAATCATGAGATGAGATAGACTAATATTACGCCTTGCCTGCTATGATAAGCTGGTATATTTCCTTGCCTATCAAACCATCTGGTATTTCTTTTTATTAAGAAAAATGGTAAATATAAAATTCTAAAATACACACTTCCCAAAGCCTGTGTTTCACTGTTTGCTTAATAGGCAATTTTTTTCTCAAAAAGAACTCATGGTAGCAACTTATTCTTTTAACGTAGAGATTTGGTATCAGATATCAGATGTTAACCGTACCTTCCACACTAATATTTTAGGGATTCGACCTACACCAACCTCAATTGCTAAATCATAAACAAATATCTTATAATTCACCATAAGGAAACCAACAACATCTTTTAGCCACTTCTTGCTTACGTTGTCTTTTAGGTATTCGTCGAAGGCACGCAATTCGTTCAATAAGGCTTGCTCTGTGCCATCATTAGGGTCCTTGCTTTTCAAGAAGCCGATGAATGTTGAGAAAATCCTTGACCCTCTGCACCAACACAAACATTTAAATTTTAAAGCAATAAAGAGTCAAGACATACTGGATACTGAATTAACTACAAGAACACTCATGAAAACGATGTATCATTAGGAAAACACGTGAGAATAAGCAAACAGAACTTCAGCATTCCATTGGTTTAAAATATTAAAATAGCATATGCTAATTTTTATGCTTATAAATGAAAGGTAAACAGGACTGAATTATTTCCGCCCTCCAGAGAAAGTAAATTTAGAACAAAATTAAATACAATTCTTTAATTTGTCATTAAGCTCAATAATAGCATATCAGACCAGATTGTATTTATAAAACTTAACAGCCTTATAACTGTAGGTTAAGCACCTGCAATGCATACAGAAAGCCATTAACTGCAATGAAATATATGGGCTACAAAAAAATGCACTGTATTAGCTTTCTTATTTGAAGATTCATGCCCACCATCTTCACCTTGAATTTACTTGTATCAAAAACATTCTTAACTCGGACATGCTCACTCCAGGAAAGAGAGATTCAAAGGCCAACATTTTATGTTTGAAGGTGAACAGTATCCAAGCTCTTTGCTTTTTATCCAGCCCCTTTCAAATTTCTCCAGACTGTAATATCTCTTTATACAAATATTTGAGATCCTTCTTAAATTTTGCCCCCTTTAAAAAGCCAATATTTTCATTAGCAAAATATTATAATAACAAGCAATGCACTGGATTGATACGAAAGGCGAAGACGAGCTGATGGCTAGCTAGGGTTTGGAATACTCTGTAATCTGCAGAACTGTTCATCTCCATGGCACCCCCCCGGGGGGGAGGCAAAGGCCCCTCTTTCAAATCTGTAGTGGCAAATCGATCAACTCTCCAACAGCAAAAGAAATTAGGCAACCAATCAGTGGTCAACCCAAACAAAGGAACGGCTGCCTCTGGTTCGGGCCAAGCAGGAAAAGCAAGCAGGAAAAGGAACAGCCGCCACTGGATCAAACCACCAGCAGGCACCTGATGATAACCCAACTCAATCTGATAAAATCCTGTAAACACCTGGTCCATGTCGTCCCCAGGCGCAGGACATCCCGCTTCTCGAAATCCCCGTGGAGAAACTAGGAGCCACAATTGAGCACATGAAGGAACATGCAATCATTTACAAATTCATAGGTCCATGGCCTTCAGAAAAAAAAAAAAACCCTTCTCTCCTGGCTCCGGAAAAACTGAATGACTAAAGGAGAAGCCGAACTAAAGCTTTGGTCAAGAGGTTTCTTCACAGTTATCTGTAATAACATTGAGGATAGGGATAATGTTATGCAGGGTGGTCCTTACTTCATGAACTCCGCTGGGTTGTTCATGAAACCATGGATTCCCAGATTCAATCCAGAAAAAAAAGATTTCTCATTCCTGCCAGTATGGATCAGATTGTATTCACTGCCCCAAGAATATTGGGATCTAGAGATCCTTGCTGACATTGGCAATAAACTTGGTCAATTTGTAATGCTCTTAGATACAACAAAGGCAGGCCAGCTATACCTCATATGCACAACTCTGTGCTTATATGGATCTAACAAAACCCCTTCCCGCAAGCATTCACCTCAGTTGTCATGCTCATGGGAGCAACCCATCGATTACTGGTAAATTCCATTCCAATGCCGCCATTGTCATGCTCATGGGCATCTCTTCAAAGATTGTCCAAACAGGCCTCCACCCCCGAACTCTCCAGTTCCACCTTCCGAGCCATGTCCGGCTAATGAAGGTTTCACAGTAGTCTCAGGAAAGCGCAAAGCAGCAAAGAAGCGATCAGATCCCACAAGCTCGTAGCACAGTCAAGACATGAATAAATTTTCAGTCCTCCAGAATGAGGAAATGGAAAAAACTCTGCAATCTGCAGACCATACTCAGCACGACCCTGTGGTCCCAGATCCTAAGCAGCAGATACCTCCCCAATCGTCGACCTCAAACAGTACAGAAGTCGATAATGATACTCCAGACCCAATGGAAGAGGAAGACATTTCAGATCTGGTGCTCCCAATGTTGATCTGCAGCAAATAGCAGAGGATTGGAGAGACAGATATCCGATGGCCATCCCGGAGGAACAGATCCAGATCGTAGCCAGGGCTTACCTGCAGCATCAAGATCAGCTTCTTCAAAAGGCTCAAAACTCAGGTAACTCTGAAAAACCTTTCCCCTCCTTTTCTATGCAAGGCATCAAATGATATGCACCTCAAGGATCCTCTCATTCACTCGAGGAACCCAAGAAAAAGGGTCAAAATTCTAGTAGCCAAATCCTTCAAGATCTAGGCAAACTTTTGGATAATTCGGGCAGGGTAGCCCCCATGACATCTCTTTTTCCCTCGACCCCTAAACCCCAATGATGAAAATGCTTACCTGGAACATAAGAGGATTAAACGGAAAATCTAAGCATCAGATCCTTAAAAACCAAATTTCCAAGGAAAATCTTGAGATACTGCTATTGCAAGAGACCAAATGTATTCATCATCAGTTGGCCCAAATGATCCCCTCAATTTGGAAAAACCATGATTTTCTCTCTCAATGTGCTCAAGGGGGCGCCTCCAGAGGTATCACTATACTTTGGAACCCCGCCATTGTGGTCCTTAAAGACGCCTCCTCTCTGCCCATAATCCTCTCCGCTTGTTTCCATCCAATCAGCTCTTCACAACCTTGTTATATCTCCAACATCTATGGCCCACCTCTGCCCCAAGACGACAAATATGTCTTCCTCTCCAATCTCTCGTTGGTAGCCCATTTGATCTCTTCGACCAACTGGATACTAGGAGGTGATTTCAACATCATTCACTCTCTTCAAGAAAAACGAGAAGGTATAAGACATCTCGAGGATGATACGCAACACTTCAACTCCTTTATTGATAATATAAGACGTCTCGAGGATGGTGCCCAGCGCTTCAACTCCTTTATTGATAATGCCAAGTTAGTAGATGTTCAGACATCCAATGGCTTGCACACCTGGAACAATAGAAGGGGGAGGGGAGAGGCAAATCGCCTCTAGATCGGACAGATTTCTAGTTTTAGAGTCCATCCTTCTCACTGGTATCAACATTGATGCTTCTATTCTCCCAAGTCACGGTTCAGACCATTGGCCAATTGCTCTTCAATTGGGATGGTCTTCTTCTCCAAAATACCGCCCATTTAGATTTGAAGCATTTTGGATCCGTCATCCCAACTTTCTCTCCAACATCAAATCCTGGTGGGACGAATCGACAAGCATCTCTGGCCAAATGATGTATCGCTTTCAAGAACACCTAAAATACATTAAGCAAAAGCTCAACGAATGGAACAAGCAGGATTTTGGAAATATTCATGAGGGAAAAAAAGACTAGAGCAGCAAATGCAAGAGGTCCAACAAACTATCAGAACTGAAGGATCATCCAACCAACTTAAAGAAAAAGAAGGAATCCTCAAACAACAAATAAGAGAAAGGCTACTTCAGAAAAAATCTTCTACAAACAAAAATCTAGAATAAAATGGTTGCAAGACGGTGAGCGCAATTCCAAGTTTTTCCACGTGTAAATGCTCCATTATCATCAAATGAACATAAGCACTAGACTCAAAGATACAAACAATCGTGATGTTCAAGATCATAATGAGATGTTTGTTGTCCTTAGTCATCACTTCAGCACTCTCCTCACAGAGCCCCTCCCTGATAGGTGGCAGGCTATCCACAAAATCACACAACATATCCCCACACTTGTTTCCTCTGAACAAAATGCCTTACTCCTCAAGGAGATTTCCTTCAAAGAAGTAGAGAATGTTGTAATGGGCATGCCCCTCAACAAAGCTCTTGGCCCTAACAATTTCACTATTGAATTTTTCCAAGCTTTTTGGCAATTTCCAGGGTGCGACCTCTGGCAATTAGTGGAAGATTCTACGAATTTTGTCTTCCTTCTCTCCGCTCTCAATATCAATGTTTTTAAAACCGGAACTGGTGACTGGACCGGTCCACCTAATGAACCGGTTTGCTGACCGAAACCGGTCTAACTGGGACTAGTTTGGTCTAAACGAACCGGTTTTAGAAAAATACATTAAATAGTTAATTTTTAATGAAACAAAACTATTTTTAAGATTTAAAACCATGATTCCAAGCAAATAGAGACAAAATATGCAAATTTTGCTCATTTTTATACCATGTAAAGGTGAATATATCGAAATGGCACCGAGTGCAATACATATAATCGACAAAATAGAAAAATACATAAGCAATGAGGCTCTAAATGGCATATAAAGTCCAAAGACAATGCTGCAAGCTATGAGGCCATTGGACTACTACAAGTCTACAGTGTACACATGATCAATCATCAAGTTCATCACCACTAATAGCCATAGGATCATCATCAGGAGCTACATAGACATCATCTGGTTCAAAGTCTGAGGATGCCTCAGCGTGATCTACAACCTCAGTAGCAATGCCACCAATAACAATAGAAGTGGACCTAATGGAAGCACGAGTTTGTCGACCTACACGACTAGTGCCTTCCATTGGTTCTTTGCCTTTCCTTGATGCAGCTACTGATCCTGGTTCTGATGCCGCAACAAAATCTACTTCATCCCCCGCTAAAGCCATGTCGATATCAAAATCAACCTCAAACACAGGATCTTTAGTCTCCTCCACCCATTCTGATGTTGGATCAATATCGTCCAACACAATGGGATCTAGATCAGGTGCTTTGTTCATCATTTGGTTCCTCCTCAGTCGAAGGTTGTATTGCACGAAAACAAGATCATTTAATCGTTTTTGTTCCTTAAAGGCTTGGAGAGGGTGTTTTTGGAGGGAAAGCACCCTTAATTTCCCTCTAAAACCACTAAACTACCTTGGAAAAGCTGCACTATGGGTCCTCGGTGGGCATGACAGGTAACCAGCCGATTTAGGACCGCCACACAGCCTATTAAATTGGGTTTTTTCACCGGTTCCAACCGGTGGGCCGGCTACCCGGCTGGTTAGACCGATAACCGATTAGCTAGGCTGGCTTTTAAAACTATGCTCAATATCACCTTCCTTTTGCTCTTGCCTAAATCCTCTTCGGCCTTCACCCCCAATGATTACCGCCCCATCGTTCTTTGCAATGTTATTTACAAAATCAACTCCAAAACTATCGCCAACTGTCTTAAACCATTACTCCCAAGCCTAATTTCTCCTGAGCAAACAAGCTATGTGGAAGGAAGGCAAATCCTCAATAGCATCATTTTAATTCAAGAGCACCTTCACTTGCACAAAATCTCGAAACAACCAGGCATGATCCTCAAACTTGACTTGTCAAAAGCTTTTGATAAAGTCAACTGGCAATTCATCTATCACACCCTCATCACTTTTGGCTTTCACGAAAAATGGGTCTCCCGAATTATGGCTCTCATCTCCAAAGCCTTCTTTTGTATGTTTGTCAATGGTTCCCCCTCATCAACCTTCTTTGCTTCCCGCGACATCAGACAAGGAGATCCACTCTCTCCGTATATTTTCCTTTTGGTTGTTGAAGGCTTGAATTGCACCATCCATCATGTACTTCTCCACCAACGCTTAAGAGGTCTCCCCATTGGTTCTCCTTCACAAAAATCTTCCCACCAGTTGTTCGTGGATGACACTCCCCTGATGGGCCACCCCTCACTCCAGGAAGCCAAAACCTTTAAGACATTCTTGACACTATCTTTGTTGCTTCTGGCTTGGAAATTAATAAACTCAAATCCTAAGTCTTCTTTTTCAACACCCCTCTAGCCATTCCACTGCATATCTCTCATTTCCTAGGTTTCCAAAGGAGCTCCCTTCTATCTAAATATCTCGGTGCCCCTCTTGCATTCAACCCTCTCTGTATCTTTGTTTGGGAGAATCTCATCCCAAAAGTGGAATCTAAACTCTCAAGCTGGACATTTAGAGCGTTAAATTTTGTTGGTCGTTTCACTTTGCTAAAATCAGTGCTGCAATCTATGCCCACTTATTTTCTTTCAACTCTTATCACCCCAAAAGCAGTCATCAACAAAATCAGCAATCTTCAGCGGTCATTCTTGTGGGGGGGTGCCAACCTCAAAAAGAAATGGGTGCTCATTGCCTGGGACAAACTATGCATGCCTAAAACAATGGGAGGTTTAGGCCTTCGAGATCCGGAAATCCTTAGTAAGACCCTTTCAGCCAAGACTTGGTGGCGCTAGCTCAAGACTCCAACAGCTTTACGGAGCAGGATGTGGCTTAACAAATACACCCCCAATGCTCCTCTTTCTTCTTTGGCTTGCATGACCAACTTTCCTTCTGGCACTCACATCTGGAATGCAGCTTGCAGCGATAGCTCCCTCATCCAAGACCACATCTTTTGGGAGATTAGAGATGGCAGTACTACTTTATTTTGGGGCAACTCTTGGAATCAGTGGCCAAGACTAGCCAACCTTGGAATTTAAATCGACCAGTAATTGGGGAGGTGTATGAGCAAATGGATAGCATGTTGGGGCAGATTAAAGACATTGTTGAGCCTAGAGATATCACCTTGTACAATTATATGTAGAGGTGCAAAACCGATTGGAAATGCTAAATATTCCATTGCATGCATTAGCATATGTTTTGACACCTAAATACTATCATCCATCATGGCTTTCAACACCAGCACCTGGGGGGGGGGGAGCAGGAGAAAACCACACCAAGATCAAGAGGTTCACAAAAAATATATGGTTGCATTGAGTAAATTAATCTCTGATGAGGAGGAGGCTGCATTGGTACGGAGACAGGTGAGCAACTATACGCTCAACACTGGTCCATTTGGGAGCATGCATGCAATTAAAGATCGAGAGACTTTTTCTGCTCTTGAGTGGTGAAACATGCATGGAGGGGGTACTCCACTTCTATAGAGTTTGGCATTGCGGGTGCTATCACAGGTGGTAAACACTTCTTATGCAGAGAGGTGTTGGAGCTCTTATTCTTTCATCCACAGTGTTAAAAGGAACAGGTTGAATTTAGACCAGGCAGAGAGCTTGGTTTATGTTCATTACAACTTGCGATTGTTGTCCCATTACTGTGAAGATGCAAAGTCTAATAAAGACTTGTTGATTTGGGACAAGAATCTAGAGGAGCCCAATTTGGAGGATGGAGTGTTGCGATTAGAGCAATTAGAGGATGCTCTTATCCAGGTATGTCCATTGTTGTATTGTGGTATGAATTTTCCATTTTTTCCTTATAAAGCATTTCTCTAATTCATGTTTTTAATTTTTTTGTTAACTAGTGTTTTTTTTTTTGCATGAATTTTTTGAGCGATTCCAGGATGATGATGATCGTGTTGATATGCCACTCCCACCCCCATCTGGTCCCTTGGTTCCTAGGTTCCATGGTTCAACACCAACAGCAGGGGGTTCTTCTTCATCAGTTACAATGCCACTGCCACAACTTCCACAGGCACCATCTTCTTCATTGCCACCACGTGGAGGCCCGCCGCCATGTTCTCTTCATGGTGGAAGGAGGAGAGATTAGTAGATATATTCACAATTTACTACTTTTGTCATAGAATACTCATTACACTTGTAGGCTTGTGAATTTGAATTTTGAACCTTTTTTGTCTTGGCAGTGACCAAGTGACATATTTTGTAAACATTATTATTTGAATTTTGGACATGTTGACAATTGCTCACTTGCTAGATAAAT
>APFE031228903.1:363467-380627 GCA_000404065.3 Pinus taeda | reverse complement strand
ATATAAAGTTTCTACATTATTGATAAAAAGTGCATGACGGACCGAAAGGACGGTTGGTAATAGTTGATAGAATCAGGCTGAGCTCTTGACCTAATCTTGAGATCCTCTGGTTCCGCTATGGGCTTCTGCAGGCTCTGCCCTTGCACTTTGGCTTCCCACTACGCTCCCCAGGACGCTTGCTAAACGGGCCTGTCATGGAGCAGACGGTCTTTCAAGCGAGTCCTTCCTTCAAACAACAAGTGGTGGGCTCCTCTCACGCACCTAACACTTCCTTCTTCACTCGTCTTACCTCTTCTTCGGTTGTTCCTCGTTCGAATCAGGAACTCCGCCCACGCTCCCCTCATCAGGAAAACGACAAAGCTATCACAGCCCCTCAACAAGAAGGATCTGACACTGGGGGCACAGAGAAGTTAGGGGTTACGACTTGCGCTTCAACACCGTCAAAAAACTCTGACAGCCCTAAATCGGGTGCTACAGATACAGCTCAGGATAAGTTCCAATCGACAAAGGCCTGCCATCCAAAGGCAACAAAAATTCCAGAAATAATCATACAAGAACCTGACATAAAAGTTTACAGAGATTACATGAAGTAACATGCGGTTGTATGTAAGTTTATGGGAATGTGGCCCTCTAAAAGAGCTCTGAAAGGATGGATACAGGCCAAATGGAACCCTAAAGGGGCAATAAAACTGCAGCTTGGATCAAAGGGTTTCTTTACAGTTATTTGCTCTTCTAGAGGACAAGGATCGCATCTTCGAAGGAGGGCCTTATTTTTTCAACTCCGTCGGTCTATACATGAGATTCTGGAAGGAGAACTTCATGTCGGAACAAGAAGACTTCACTAGGGTCCCAGTATGGATCCGATTATATTCTCTCCCTACAGACTACTGGGCACCTTCGATGCTTCAAGCCATTGGAAACGAGTTGGGAGAATACATCAAAATGTCAAAAAGCACAAGAAATGGACACTACATCTCATATGCTCGTATATGTGCCTATATGGATGTTTCAAGAGCTTTACCCGAAGCTATCAGCCTGAACTTCAAGGACGAAATATGGACCCAACCAGTGGATTATGAACATATCCCATTCAAATTTCAGAAATGCCATGAGCATGCCCATCTTTTCCGAGATTGCCCACAAAATAAACCACCTCCAAAAGACGACCCAACTGGGGCTAAAGGTGAACAGGGATTTATCAAAGTTACTCACAAAAACAAGCAAGCTAGAAGGAACATTATGGGAAAGGAGGCCCCCAAGCAGGGGACACACAACAGATACGAAATCCTCTCATCAACAACTGCGGAGAAAGGCCAAACGAGAAACCACATAGAACAAATTCTAGATCAGCACAAGGAAATGGACACGGAAATGGAAAACACCACAAACCCATCCACAACTGAACAAGCAACTCAGGAAGAAACGGAAATGGACTACACACAGGAGCTTCGCACCTCAAAGGAAAAAGCAATAGAGGAAATTCTAATGGGAATGGATCTGCATAAACTTTCAAAGGGTTGGACTTCAAAAGGATTCGAGGGCATTCCAAAAGACCACCTCAAACGTATATAAGAAGCATACATCTTGCAATAGAACTTCCAAAAACAAAGAGAGCATCAAACCAAGGGGGGGAAGCAACCAGTTAGTCAACATCTCGCTAAGCTGGGATTGAGCCTCATCAATGCGTGCAAGGTAAAGAATCTATTTCTCACCCCCAACATTTTATCATGAATTGCACATCTTGGAATATAAGAGGACTCAATAGCCCTTCAAAAAAAAGGATTCTTAAATCCAAAGTAATCTCAAGAAAAACAGACATTCTTTTGTTGCAAGAAACAAAAAGCGGCCTGTCTGAAATGATGAACATACAGCAGACCTGTTTTAGAAAACAATACAGCCATTTAGCCATAGTTGCTCAGGTCACGGCTGGAGGCATAGCCACTTTCTGGAAAGACTTCAGGTTTCATTTGATTGACTCATTTGCTTCAAGGCATGCCCTAACAACCATCCTTCAAGTCATAGGCACGGCCTGTCTAAAATGATGAACATACAGCAGACCTGTTTTAGAAAACAATACAGCCATTTAGCCATAGCTGCTCAGGGCATGGCTGGAGGCACAGCCACTTTTTGGAAAGACTCCAGGTTTCATTTGATTGACTCATTTGCTTCAAGGCATGCCCTAACAACCATCCTTCAAGTCATAGGCACCAAGGAGAAAATATGTATTACAAATGTCTATGGGCCTCATTCGGTTAAAGAAAGGTTGGTCTGGCTCAACCATCTAAAAATCTATCTCCAGCCTATTGATCACAAGTTCCAGATTCTGGCGGAAGACTTCAACATGATCCTAAATCTGGATGAGAAAAGGAGAGGTCTCCGTCGTCTTGATTCGGACTCCCAAGCTTTCCAAGGTATGATTGACGATCTGAACTACAAAGATACCCCTACCAAAAATGGCATCCACACTTGGAACAACAAGAGAGGGGGGGAGAGTCAAATTGCTTCTAGACTGGATCGGTTTCTTCTCTCTAAAGACCTTTTCCTTTCATCTCTGGAAACAGAGGCCATCATCGCTCCGCAGGCGGTGTCTAATCATTGGTTGATTGTCCTTACCTTCCAGATCTCTTTAAAACCAAAAAATGCAGTCTTCAGGTTAAAGCTTTCTGGCTTTCCCACCCAGATTTCCAAGACAAAATCAAAGAATGGTGGTCTAAAGATTTTCCCCCTCAAGGAAGCAAGATGAAAGGATTCCATCAAAAACTGAAGTTCATCAAGCAAGAATTAAAAAAATGGAACCAAGAAACCTTCGAAGATATTACCTCGAAGAAAAAGATTATAAAGTCAAAATTGAAATCTCTTCAACAAACAATCATCCAGAATGGGTTAACAGAGGAAACAAAGCAAACAGAAATGGAACTTCAGAAAGATTGGGAGATAAGAGCAACTCAGGAAGAGATCCTTTGGCAACAGAAATCTAGGATCCAATGGCTCAAAGAGGGGGAGAGAAATACTTCTTTCTTCCACAAATCTATGATCTAGCACCGGAAAATTAATAGGATCCTCAACCTCAAGAACAAGCAGGTGCAGATGCTTAATACTCATCAGTGGATTGAGGAAGAACTCCATCGGCACTTCTCAAGCATCCTAACTGAAAGCAACCACCACAATGAGGATCACATAAGGAAAATCACCAATCATATCCCATTTATCTTAACCAAAGAACACAATCAGATGTTGTTAAAAAAGATAACCATGGAGGAGTTGGAAGAAGCGGTTCAAACAATGCAGAATGCAAAAGCCCCAGGACCTGATGGCTTCACCATAGATTTCTACAAAGCATGCTGGAACACAATCAAGGACTCGATATATGACCTGGTGGAGGAATCAAGAATGAAGAAATCTATATTTCCCTCTCTCAACGCCACTTTCCTTGCTGTCATTCCCAAATCAGAAAGGGCAGACTCCCCAGATCAGTTTCGACCCATTGCCCTATGCAATGTCATCTACAAGATCATATCCAAAATTTTGGCCAATCGTTTAAAGCCTCTTTTGCCACTCCTGATTTCTGCAAACCAAACAGGATATGTGGAAGGTAGGCAAATCATGGACAACATCATTCAATCTAAGGAAATCATTCACACGCTGAAAGACCAAGGAAAACCAGGGATGTTGATCCAGCTGGATATGTCTAAAGCCTTTGACAAGATCAACTGGAAATATATCCGACACACGCTAACTGCTTTTGGGTTCAACAAAGAGATCATCACTTGGTTCATAGCCCTGATTTCCGGTGCCTTCTTCTCAATCCTGCTTAATGGATCTCCCACCTCGATCATCAATCCCTCGAGAGGCATCAGACAAGGTGTTCCTCTTTCTCCTTTCCTCTATTATTTTGGCGGAGGCGTTAGGCAGATCTATTTCAGCAGCCTCGGCCAGCAGAGTCATCTCAGGTCTCCAGCTATATCCCCGGCTCCCCCCCTCAACCCACCAACAATTCGTGGATGATACCCTCCTCATGGGATGCCCCTCGGTTAAGGAAGCCCTTGCTTTCACAAGAATCCTAAACGACTTCTCCCTTGCCTCTAGTCTAGATGTGAATAAGGCTAAATCAAAAATCTTCTTCCTCAACACCCCAATAGCTATTCAAACTCATCTTGCTCGAATCCTGGGTTTCCAGAAAAGTCTCTTTCCTTCTAAATATTTGGGTGTTCCCCTCACTAATAAACCTCTTACCTGTTCGAACTAGGAACCTCTTATCTCCAAGCTCAAGAAGAAAATTTCTAATTGGACTTTCAGGGCACTCAATCTGGCCGGAAGACTAATCCTTGTCTGTTCTGTCCTTCAAGCCATGCACCTTTACCTTTTCTCGGCTATTGCAACTCCAAGGTCTATCTCAAGCCAAATCAGAACCATCCAAAGGGACTTCCTTTAGAGAGGCAAAGCCATCAATGGCAAGTGGGCTTTGGTGGCCTGGGACAAAGTGTGCTCTCCCAAGCATGATGGTGGTCTTCGCCTTAGAGACCCTGATCTCCTTGGTAGGGCCAGGGGTGCTAAGACTTGGTGGCGATAGCTTACAAATCCTACCACCAATTCGGCCATGCTATGGAAGGCCAAATATGCCCCCATGACTCCTTGGGCCTCTCTTACGGCTCTCAGGCAATCTTAAAGGGTCTCTAATGTGGAATAAGGCCTGGGAAAATAGATCGCTAATTCAAAAGCACAGTTTCTGGGAGATTGGCAATGGTCAGCATGCTTTATTCTGGGAGGATGCGTGGGAGCAATGCCCTAGCCTGGATAAAAAGATTTACAGGCCTGTTAAAGAATACATGGATGAGCAAAATAAAATAAAAGTAAAAGATTATTGGAAAAATACAGAAACTTCTTATTGGAGGGACTGGAAGAACCTCACAGACTATCTTCCAATCCATCTCCATCAGCCTATAAACTCCCTTAATAAAGAGCTCATCAATAGGCAGATTCAAAGGATGGACGGTCCGGACATTCTGAGATGGGGCTCCCAACCGGAAGGAACATTCAACATCAAAGAAGCTTACAACCTTCTGAAAAATCCAACCTCTACTCAAGTGGACAGCAAATGGAAAAAATTATGGAGTAGGAAGCACTAGCCAAAGATCAGTCTCTTTCTTTGGCTGATCACGCACAGGAAAATTCTAACTTGGGACAATCTTCAAAAGAAAGGTTTAAATGGCCCCTCTGTTTGTAGTCTTTGCCTCTCTGACTCTGAAACGACCAACCACCTCCTCAACACCTGCCCTTTTGCTTCCAACATTTGGTCCTGGTTCCTGTTAGTTTTTGAGACCTCTGATCGCTCCCTTGATTCCATTCACAACACCCTGGAAAATTGGCACCCTGCCTTCTCTAGCCAACCTCTTATCAATCTGGCCTGGAACCTTCTGCCGGGTATTATTTGTTGGGCTCTCTAGAAGGAGCGCAATTCTCGAACTTTCAGGAATGCAACCTCCAAGGAGGAGCAAATCATTCACAACATCAAGACAACGTTGCGAGAATTTGCTTCCATTGCTAAGCTTCTAGACTCCCCCCACCCTCCAACCGCAGCTGAATGCAAGATCCTTAATCTTCTTGATCTTCCATCACCGGCAATGCTTCTTCTTCCCAGTCTATTTCGATCAATCCCTCGTATTTGACAATCTGGCATCCTCCTAAACAGCCTCTCCTCAAGTTGAATTATGATGGGGCATCCAAAAACAACCCTGGCTTAGCAGGCTTTGGAGGTGTCTTTCGCAATTCTATGGGATCCATCCTGTGGATTTACTATGGTAATTTAGGCCATACCACCAACAATGTAGCTAAGCTCCAAGCGTTGGCCAGGGGTCTTGTCATTGCCAAGCAAAACAACTATTGGCCCCTTGGTCGAGGGAGACTCCAATGTTGCCACTCAAGCTTGCCGAAAACTGCAGTAGAGCCGAAGCGTGGCTAAAGTCTCTGTTGGATGGCGTCTGAACCGTATTCTTCAGCAAATTAACGACAACATAAAAGAAGCAAAAGGGGTTTTGCTTCAAGCGGTCAGACAAAAGGCCAACAACATGGCCGACTACCTAGCCAACCAGGGGGTAATTACCCAGGATCGGCTCGTGTCTCAGGAGTGGAATTCTTTCAAATCACCCGAAATCAAGAAGGTGTGTACCATAATCAATATCAATGACCTGCACAAGGCAGACGTCATATTGCAGTAGCTCAATTAGCCTGTCCATTATGGCAGAGTACTCATTTGAAGATTTATCACGTTCTCCGAGCACAGGTCAATCCTAGATCAGATCTCCTTGGCCCGTTCCCCTGCCCTGCTATGTTATGATGATGATGATGATGAGGATGATATGCTAGCTCCTCCGGGTTTGTAATCTTCTGTTACTATCTTGTTTTGGCCTGCTCACAGTTGGAATTCTGCCCTTGCTATTGATCTCCCCACCTAGATTCTCTTCCCCTGTTTCCATTTTCCCTAGGTGTGGGATTGATCTCGTGTTCTTGCTGGTCTTTGGACAGCTGCCTCGATTGGCCTTTTTGTAACTGTATTTTTCTATTTTTAATGTGAATAGTAACTCCCAATTTACAAAAATAAAAATAAAAAAAATCTAATTGTGGGTGAATCTTCTAGAAAAAGACGGAGATCAAGTCAAAACGATCTAAGCCTTTGATTAGGAGTTGGCTTGAAGGTCATTTGGAAGACACGCCGAGAGATCAAAAGATTGAATTTCTGAAGTGAGAAGTTCTCAAGAGGAAATTCTGATCGAGTAGATTTCTTGCAATTGAGGGACAAGGATAGTTGGGTTGGAATATCTTCTCCAGAACCCCGAATACTCAACAGAGAGGCAGAAAAGCACCAGTGGAGGCAGCGCGTACCCAAGAAGAACTGACATTGGGCCAGGAGGGCACACATAGTGCTTGACGCAGAGGCAGATTTGTCTTCCAGCAAAAGTCTGAAATTTGTCAGGGAGTTACCGAATCAGCCGGGAGGGTTGACGTCAAAGCTCCAAGAGGCAAGGAGACCCACCGCAGAGCTAACACAGAGCCTCAAAGAGCTCCACGTAGGCCCATGCAATTACTGCGAAGGGGCAGCACAGTAGTAGTCGGGGACAGTCAGTTCAACGGCCAGATCAGTCGGGATTTGTTGGGTGGAGTGAGGTAATCTCACTAAGTTTTCTGCCAGTGTATTTTTCTCTGTAACTGGATTGCTAGAAGGGCATCCACAGTTGTATTCAAAACTATTGCTTAATAATAATAAACCCTCATAATTGTTGCACCAATTTTCCCGCATTAGGTTTTTCCTGGGACATTTGTCCAAAAATAACAATGTCTATTATGTTGTATTTTCTTTCTTGCTCAGTATCTTGTTGCTGCTTATAATTTATTTAAGTGAAGGCTACAGTAGTATTTACTTCGATATTTACTGTAGAACACAATAAATAAATTGTATAGATTAACAAGTAGGAGGAGTAACATCAGTTTGTTGAAGTAGGGATTCCTGTTGAGGAATTTTCACATAGTATCACAGCTGCAGTTGAAGCAAGAAGAGCAGAGCCGGTAGATCCAGCGCTAAGCAAAAGAAGGGAGTTCGAAAAAGCTGCAGGAGGAAGCAGTTTGAAAACCCCAAAGGGATGTCGTAGTTCCAAGTCGGGACGCAGCTTTTCGAGGTAGTCTCTCTCCGAGTGAGTCGACGAATAGAAGGACTTCCAGTTCGAACTTTTGTTGGGGCAGAGGGAGCAGCGCTGAAGCCTCAGCGTGAGCGAGCTGGTGGGATGCAGATTTTCAGCAGGCAGATTGTTGGGCTGAAAAACGTCAAAAGAGAGAAGAGAAGCACCTTGAGGGAACTTTTCCTTAGCAAACGTCTCGCCAAGGTTTGTTTTCTCATTGGCTGCGCAGCAGCACTGAGAAGCGGAGGGGATTTTTTACATTCTTAGCAGATATGCCAACTAGTGGCTTGAGGAATCAAGACAGGTTGGACAGAGCATCCAACTACATCATCTGGAAGGCTAGAATGTCTTTCCTTCTAGATGAGCATGCCCTCAAGAGGTACATCGACAACATGGTGGTTGAACATGCGGATGCAAATCCATTGAAAAAGTACAAGGTTGAGATGGTGAAGGCCAAGAGGATGATCTTGGATGGAGTCAAGGATCATGTGGTGTGTGATGTTGGTGGTAGAGGGACTGCTAAGGAGAAGTGGGATGGCTTGGCCACATTATATCAGGGATCTTCCGAGCTCCGGAAGATGTACTTAGCAGAAATTAAGATCTACTCAAATGCAGAAGGGAGAACATGTGGATCCATTCCTCACGAAGTTTAAGGAAACCCGTGATGAGTTGTCTACTGCAGGGCATACATCTCAGGATTCAGAGTTGGTTAGACTGACCCTCAATTCTGTCTCAGATGGGTGGCGAGTCTTTGTCTAGAGTATCCTGGGCAAAGCAACATTGCCTAATTGGGATGAGATGTGGGTAGCTCTAAAACAAGAGGAGCTGAGGAGAGACCTAGTCAAAGTCAAACTTGACGGAAGCAACAGCAGCAGTGGGTCGAAGCCCAAGGAGGAGGAGGAGAATGCAACCCTTGCATCGAAGGGTCGGCAGGGGCAACAGAGACGAAAGAAAGACGTCTCCAAGGTGATGTGTTTCAGATGTGGCGAGATGGGCCACTATGCATCCTAGTGTCCCTTGAAGAAAAAGGACAAAGATGAGAAGCATGATTCTAAGGTTGCAGCCGCAAAGATAGAACAAGAGGAGGAGTTCGCCATGACAGCCAAGATACCTCCAACAGGGAGGTGGGTTGATTTGGAGTTGTAGGTCGAAAGAGCTATAGATGGGCAGGGTCCTTGAGGAGTCCACCTCTTGGATCAACACCTTGCTACATGAGCCCGGTTTTGCAGTAGCAGAATGGACTAGTGTCAGATGGTGTCGAGGAGTGTCGGGGAGATAGTTGCATTGACTAGAAGTGTCGGAGTCTAAGCAGCGCATAGCAGGGTTGGCAACAGTGCAAATGAGACAGTGCAGAGGTCAGCAGTAGTGCAGTAGATTCAAAGGGTCAACACAAAAATAGCAACAGTCAGTTCCAGCATTCATGTGGTATCATACTGAACACAGCTATAGTTCAGTAATTTTGGATGTTTTTCAGTTCTCTCAACAACTGCGTTGCAATACGGATGCAGTGTTAGCAGTGGTGGTGCTAACATCATAGCAGATGCAGCATTTGAGAGAGAGTTGTAGTACATATGTAGCATTGACAGTGGCAGTGTCAAAGGCAGCAGTACAGTTGCAGCAGCAGTGAAGTAGTTGATGGACAACATGTCAAACATCAGCAGCGCAGAGGACGATGCTTCAGAGTCAGAGCAGTATGCAGCAACATTATTGCTACAACACATTCCTCGCTAAGGAGTGTTGATTTTGGGTAGCATCGAATGTGCTCTAGGCCTCAAACTTTGCAGGGAGGCTTGGGCACATTCATTCCAAAGAACCCAGAAACCATTTTGGGAAATTCCACCTAGAGATGATTATATTAAAATAATTAATATTTTTAATTTAGACTTAGGAAAATTAAAATATTAATGGGTATTAATCTAATTGTGGGTGAATCTTCTAGAAAAGGACGAAGATCAAGTCAAAACGATATGAGCCTTTGATTAAGAGTTAATCTAGGCGTTGGTTGTCCAACAAAAAGATATAAGAAGGGGCTTGAGGGTCATTTGGAAGACACACTGAGAGATCAAGAGATCGAATTTCTAAAGTGAGAAGTTCTCGGGAGAAAATTTTGATCGAGTAGATTTCTTGCAATTGAGGCGCAGGGATAGTTGGGTTGGAGTATCTTCTCTGGAACCACAAATACTTAGCAGAGAAGCACTAGTGGAGGCAACAGAGACCCAGAAAGGACTAACGTTGGGCCAGGAGGGCCCACGCAATGCTTGATGCAGAGCCAGAAGGGCCAGCACAGAGGCAGAGCTGTCTTCCAACAAAACTCTGAAATTTGCCTGGGAGCTGTCGAATCAGCCGGGAGGGTTGACATCATAGCTCTAGGAGGCAAGGAGACCCAGCGCAGAGCTGACGCAGAGCCTCAGAGAGCTCGATGCAGGCCCACGCAGTTACTACGAAGGCGCAGTGCACTAGTAGTCGGGGATAATCAGTACAATTGCCGGATTAGCAGGGATTTCCCGGGTGGAGTGAGGTAATCTCACTAAGTTTTTTGCTAGTGTCTTTTTCTCTGTAACTGGAGTGCCATAAGGGCATCCATATTTAGAACTATTGCTCAATAATAATAAACCCTCATAATTGTTTCACCGATTGTTCCAGGGACATTTGTCCAAAAATAATGATGTCTATTGTGTTGTATTTTCTTTCTTGCTCAATATCTTGTTTCCGCTCATAATTTAATTATGTAAAGGTTGTAGTAGTATTTACTTCGATATTTACAGTAGAACACAGGGAGATGTATGAGCAAGTGGTTAGCAAGCTAGGGCATATTAAATATATTGTTCCAACCTACAGATGTCACCTTATATAATTATATTCATGTACCTGTGGAAAATGTTCAATATTCCACTACATGCCTTAGCATATGTGCTTACACCTAAATACTATCATGTATCATGGCTTTCATCAACAACACCTGGTGGTGGGTCCAAGGAAAATACGACAACAAAATCCAAAGGGTCAAGCTGGCTATATGAAAGCATTAGAAAAATTGGTCCATGATGAGGAGTGTGATATCATATGATGAAAACTGAGCCACTACATCCTTAGCAATGGTACCTTTGGTACCAACCATGTAATTACAGATTGGGGGAACCTAACTTCTCTTGAGTAGTGAAACCTACATGATTATGCTACCCCACTACTACAATGTTTAGCAACACAAGTGTGAACACTTCTTCTGCAAAGAGGTGTTAGAGCACCTACAATTTCATCAATAGCATCAAAAGAAACAGGTTGAACGTAGACAAGTCAGAGAGCTCGACTTATGTTCATTACAATTTGCAATTACTGTGGGAAGGCAAAGACAGATAAAAACTTGAAGACTTGGGACAACAAATCTAAAGGAGGATAATTTGGAGGATGGAGTATTTGTGCTAGAGCAATTGGACTTATAGATGATGATCATGTTGAGATGCCACCCCCATCCACTACCATAGTCCCCATGTCCAAGACTCTAGCTACAACAATAGCGGCTTCATCTTCAATTCCATCTAAATCTTCTAAACAATTGCATCTTGATCCAACTCCTCTACCACAAGATGGAGGCCCACAGAGCAATCCCAGTGGTGCAAAAAGGAAGGAATAGTAGATGACATCATAGATATTGGAATAACTATTTTTTCTTTTTCACTACTTTATATGTCATAGATAATAGATTCATAGTATGTAGCAACTAGCTCAATTTATTGTTTAGGACTTTTTGATCTTCATACTTTGGCTTACAAAACAATGTTGCAAACATCAGCATCAAGATAAAATCAGCAAGGGTCCAAAATTCAAATAACCAAAAAATCATAAAGATCAAGAAAATATTAGTAAAAATAAGCAAACATCGACAAAATTAAGATACCACCAAAATATTGATACAAATCGGCAAACATCAGCTAGGCCAAAAAAAAAACACAATTTCAAAATTCTTTGCAATAAAATCAGGATATTTGCAACACTATGACAAATGGCCTATTTTGTAAACATAACTATTTGGTCATATTATTGTTGACAATTGTTGGATAACGTATTTAATTCCCTAAATTAATGGTATAGTTTCTATTATATGGCTTAAAATTTTGTATGTTTGTTTGTTAGACTAGAATCATGCTTGAATAATTAATTACTAATGTACTATCTTCATTAATGTACAATATGCATGTTTTCATTTATTCTGCAACTAATTTAGCATTCTACGTGTCTCTTTTGAATGTAAATGCAATATAATATAAATATACACATAAATATAAAATAGATGCCCCTGTGACGCTCTACTTATGAGGTTTTTTGGTAAATGACACTCCCACTCTGCTCCGTGTTCTGGCAACATATGTTGAAAGAAATTTAATAGAAGAGTGAATTAGAGATATATCATAAGATCTATACCTTCAAGTAACATAAACAAGATGGGTATGCTGAAGGATAGATCATTTAACCACAGCGAAGGAAAAACATGATGACAAATTGCCCAATCAAGAAAGTTTAAGGAGCAGTTTGCAGAAATTAATAAATCTATCATATGGGAAGATGCATCTTCGGACCTACAAAGAGCTACAAATACAACAGTAGCAGCTACAAACCCAAACGAAGTAGAAATATTTTCAGGAAATTAAGGAGACATTAATAGACAAGGGTATATGCAAGGACTCAGATTTTAGCCCTCCTGAATGAATGTTGTGGAGGAAAACAAGTCTTTGTTTGGAAGCAGCTATCCTTACCGGCCAGCTGTTAAAATTGGAAATGGTTATTGAGGAATAATAGAGGCAGCTGTTAAGATTTGAAATGGCTATTGAGGAATAATAGACAAAGAGTTGCTCACACTCTATGCCTGCCTCTGAACAGACAAATTATGTGGAACGGCATTGTGAAAGCAACCAAGGTGAGGAAATCTTGATGGTAGTAATTCATGCAACACCGAATAGATAGTTTATAAAGATGGACAGCGAGCACCATGAACGTCTGTGTTGGTAACAGTTGGATAAAGAGTATGGCAGAGCGAATTAAAGCCATGTATCATATGAATATCCGGCTTCGAGTGGCATGAAGAGTTGGTTATGCTGCCAAAAAATATTGACAAATTGCCGACCCAAAGTTCAAGGAGCGAATATCCGGCTTCGAGTGGCATGAAGAGTTGGTTATGCTGCCAAAAAATATTGACAAATTGCCGACCCAAAGTTCAAGGAGCAGTTTGTAGCAATTAATCAGTCTATGACAGATGACGGATAAAGTAAAAAAATAGAGTTCAAGGAGCAGTTTGGAGCAATTAATCAGTCTATCACAGATGACGATACATCTTCTAACCTGCAAGTATCCCAAAGGAGCAGCCGGTGAGAACAACAGTAGCAAGTGCAAAACCAGACGGAGCGCATGCATTTTCAGCAAACTTGGGAAAAATTAATACACGAGAGCTAAGTGAAAGGACTCAGTTGTTGGCCCTCCCCAGTAAATATTGTGGAGCAAAATCATTAGAGCGGACTTGCATCATTTCTTGGTTGTTATATTGATCACGTTGCAGTGATCTTGATTCTTACCCACAATAAGACTCTATCTGCAGCTACGGACTCTGGAACTGTATTTTGATGTATGGATGCAGATTTTTGGGTTGTTTTATGGAGCAACAAATAATACATAGACTTTTTGGTGTTGTCTTCTGATTGGTTTGTGACGTCTTTTTCACTTATGGGTCAATAGATCCATAATTCCAGCATTAACTTATAGATTATGGAAAAAAAGCAAGATTGAAAAGAGTTGAGAATACATACACAGTTGCCTTCTCAGGTGGGGTTGCCAAAGGTGGTTCCGGGTACTTTTCCTCCAATATCTGGGTTATAACATCAGAGTCTGGAATCCACTTATCATCGATCTTGATGACAGGAACTTTTCCTTCAGGGTTCGTCTGCAAAAACCTGTGCAGCGACATTTTCAACTTAGCTCCCCCTAATTTCCCACATCAACATAGACACAGTCTCACATTCGTAATCGTTTTAACCATAGCCATAAAGAAATGGCCTACAATGAAAGCGAAAAATAATATATGGGCCTCGGAGCCAGAACATTACCAGTCAGGTTTGTTACTGGTATCAATGAACTTCATCTTGTACGGGACCTGCTTTTCCTCGAGAGTAAGCAAAACCCTCTGGCTGAAGGGACCTACTCAAAGATGTGTTAAATACATTAAGCTTTACTTCATACATTAAAATGCACGAAATGCACCGATAGACTGCACATTGTTTGACAAATAAAGATGAAATAAAAGCCAAGAAATGCAACATTGAATCGTTCTGCTAAAAAAGGGGAAAATGACAGGAAAAATTACTTACAGTCCCCAAGGGACCTGCACAAAGATGTGTTGAATACATTAAGCTTTACTTCATACATTAAAATGCCCGAAATGCACCAATAGACGACAAATTGTTTGACAAATAAAGATGAAATAAAAGCCGACGAAAACAGGAAATGCAACATTGAATCGTTCTGTTAAAACAGAAGAAAATGACAGGAAAAATTACTTACAGTCCCCAAGCTTATCAGGTGCACCTGTGGCAGCCTTAACACAGACTTCCAGTTCTTCAGCCATGCTCACAATTCGTGTACTGCCAATCTTCCTCCTCTGAAGCAAGACCCTGGATCTAACCCCTTTCTCGCCAAACGGATGGGTTACGAGACCGCAATTAAAGGCTCTACGATACAAAACCAGTGATTCAAGAGAGTCGCAGCGCAGATTCTTTGCTACAGCGAGAGACGAAGTGGAAGCTACACTAAGCATGGATATCATAGCCATCTCTGACTCTTATAAATAGGCCTCATTTCATATGTTTCCATTCTCCCCATTTTTATGACCAGTAACATTCATTAGTGGTTTAATTAGTAGGCACATGTGTTTAGGATTAATATTGATCGAGCGCTTATAATAATGCGTGGTTAAGGGTAAATTGGATACACTGAATATAGACACATCAATATTTATTTGATAAACTTATCAAGTCGGATTATACTTTCTGGAGAAGTAGAGGGTGAAAATGGTTGTTTATGGGTTATTTTTATCATTAAATGCATATATTTTTCCAATTAAAATTAATAAAATAATGAGAATGTTTGAATTTTCAGTCAAAATTGTCTTTAAATTATATTTTATTTTTAGAATATAAAAATTTAAATCTATAATTTTGAATGACTAAAATTAAGAATTTTAAAATATTTATTTGAGGCGAATAAAAATACTAAATTATTATATATATATTATTTTAATGATAAAATTATGAATTTAAATATATTATTTTGAATCAATATTCAATGTTTAATTATAAAATTAATTTTAATTAGGATTAGTTTTTAAGTGAGATTTTTTTGGAGTTTTTAGCAAATTTCTAGTCCGATTAGAAAAATTGTGGCCAAATCTTAATTTGTGTTGTTTAAATTAGTTTTTTTATTGTACATATGGATTTAGCACCCTTAAAAAGATTATGAAAGTTTCATTGGCCAACTTGTGATTTCAATAAATCCCTAATGGATTCTAGACAATTAGATTAGAAAACTTTCCAAAAATTGCACCTTAAAGACCACTGCTTTTAAATATATAAATATTTTAAGATATTGAATTAGTTTATTTTGAAATAATTATTTGATGATTTTTTGAAAAAAAAAAAAAATTGACTATTTTAACTAAAAGATGAATTGGTATTTTTTTAGAAACATTTTTTTCTGGCCAATTTTGTGAAAATATAGTAGAGATTTTAATGTATTATAAGTTTAAGATCAATAAGAAATCACAATCTTAACAGAAATTGTATTGTGGTATTCAGGCCAAAAAAGTCATTTTATTTATTAGTTAGACTACGGCAAAATTTCATATTAGTTTGAAAAAACAAAATTTTGGAACACCTTATTTTATTAGAAATAATATAAATAATTTTTTCTTTTAATTTTTAGTGAGAGATGAGATTGGAATGTTTATAGAAGTAATATAAATATAAATTTTTCTTTTAATTGTTAGTGAGAGATGAGATTGGAATGTTCATGGAGCCTAGGCATAAGCTTTAATAATCAGGTTGAAATGTATGCTCTCTTCGGAGGCATCATAGTTACTCGATCTTTTCAAATTAAATCTCTAATTATAATAGGTGTAATTTAATTACACCATCTCTCATCTTGGTTTGGAATCTTTCCTTTGGACTCGAGCGTCACCATCTTTATACAAGAATAGGTTATTCTAATAACTCCATGTGTCTTCTTACTTTGAGAACATTTATTTTGGATTCCACCCTTCACCATTTATACACACAAAATTTGAGATTAGTACCTTGGATTCTTGGCATTCTAGTCAAACATGTTTTAAGACACCTAAACAACGTAGCAAGTTGGCTAATCAATCTTTATCAATTTGTCCTATAGTTTTGAGGGTCAACAGAATCCTATAGAGCGCAACACTACCGTAAAAATATTTTGATGCCAACTATTGTAATTGTGTTAATTATTGTGTTAATGATATTTTCTATAAATTATATTCTTATAGTTTTTTTAGAACTTAGTTTTCAAGTAGTCTTGAAGTGCTACTTTTTGAAAAGTTTTCGGGTTTAACTTTCAATCTAATTTGAAATCACAAGTTTGAGAGGTGATTTCTTCACTTTCCGTTTATTTTTCAATCTAATTTGAAATCACAAGTTTGATAGGTGAACTCTTCACTTTCCAGTTTATTTTTCAATCTAATTTGAAATCACAAGTTTGATAGGTGAACTCTTCACTTTCCAGTTTATTTTTCAATCTAATTTGAAATCACAAGTTTGATAGGTGAACTCTTCACTTTCCAGTTTATTTTTCAATCTAATTTGAAATCACAAGTTTGATAGGTGAACTCTTCACTTTCCGATTTATTTTTCAATCTAATTTGAAATCACAAGTTTGACGCGTGAACTCTTCACAATCCCACGGGTTTTTGAAGGTGTTGAATCCATATATACAGTCTAAAAACCAATTTAAACAACACAAATCAAGATTTAATCGCAAAATTTTTTACTCTGTTAATTTTAAAATCTAAACTTAACCATGCTATTATACTCTTAAAAAATCTAAAGTGTTTTCTCATAAACTTATAAATTTCATTATTAAATATTAAAAATAGTCCAAAATAATTAGACATAATAAAAATTGATGAATTGAAAACTCTATTGATTTTAAAATCTAAGCTTAATCATACTATTATACTTTTAAAAGAAAATTTGCAGATTTTATATTTGATGGTTAAATACAAAAAATGAAATTTGCAGTTTTTATATTTCATGGTTAAATATTAAAAATAATCCAAAAATAATTAGACATAATAAAGATTGACAAATTAAAATCTCTTTCTTGATTCTATGAGTGGTTGTAGATGGTTGTTCTCAATTGGTGGCCTTAGACATCATAAAGATTGACAAATTAAAAGCTCTTTATGTGGTGGTATATGGTTGTTTTTAATTGG
>APFE031228903.1:305762-362927 GCA_000404065.3 Pinus taeda | reverse complement strand
TTGTAAACATTTTTTTTTGTCAAATTACATTAAAAATAAAAATAAAAAATGATAACAAAAGTAATTTTATGATATTCATTTATGGTTTGAGAACTTATGATATCCGATGGTATTCATGTGGGATATAGGATATTTAAAGGGGGAAATTAAACTAGTGTAGATCTATCTTAACTTCGGATCTATCAAGTGCCAAAAGAGATCAAATCTCTTTTCTTTTCACTCTAAAAGAGGTTTGCATCACAAGAGATTTGATCCATTTTAACTTCGGATCTACTAAGTGTCGCGAGGGATCAAGCCTCTTTTCATTTCACTCTAAAAGAGGTTTGCATATCAAGAGATTTGATTCATCTTAACTTCAAATCTACCAAGTATTGAGAGGGATCAAATCTCTTTTCTTTTCACTCTAAAAGAGGTTTGCATCTCAAGAGATTTCATCCCTTTTGGTGCTTGGTAGATCCGAAGTTAATATAGATCTATGATAGTTTTTTTTTAACAGTAAAGAGTAATAAGTTGGTATTAATTCGCGCCCGTTCGCAGCAAAAACAGGGAGGATTATAGTTCAAGTATATTGCCAACCTTGGGCATCAATGTTTGCAAACAATTCATCCAAGCTCAATTCCCTTCCAAAACTACATAAAACGACATAGCTATCACATGATTACTATTATATATCTTGCAGAACTAACTTAAAAGCAAAATACATTTATATTTCATCATCAAAACACAGACACAAGAAGCAGGTTAGTCCTCCATGGCAGTTGATTGATTGAGGTCTATTCCAGTTGTTTCATCGCCAGTCTGGGGATTCTTCTTTTCCAATTTAATTTGGAGGTCCTCTATTTGATTGCGCAGAGCATCAATTTCATCTTCCAACTGTTGAATCTTTTAGTTCTTCTCAATTTTCCTCTCTTGCATTACATATGATTTCTCTTGTTGTTGCTAAAGATGTCTTTGAAGATCTGTCATGCCCTCCTGTAGCTCAAAGTGCTCTCTGTCACAAGACTTACAGTCAGGAGGAGTGAATGTTGCTAGAGAAGATCACTTCTCCCACCTCTTTTATGAACGGTCGGCCAACCTTCTCGAGCGTGGGTGTCGTCGACCCCAAGAGCCAAAGGCTGATACGTCATGGAGAGAATGATCCATCATGGAAATTAACCAATCATTAAATTGACCCAAAGGAGCAGAGAACCCTGGAACACCTAGGTTGAGCACACAAAAGCAAAATTGTTACCACTCACCGACAATCGACTCTCCTTGCTCAACCAAACCAAAATTGACACCCTCATCGGTGATTGACACACTCTCCAGAAAAATGACTTTCCTCGGCCTGAGTAAAGGGTACACCCTCCACAGCCAAAGTTATCCCCTGACTACTCTGGCTCTGCCAAAGGTTCATTGCATCAATGATAATTAGGATAAAGGCTGACTCTCTCATTTTGAAGAAGTTAAAACCATGATGCCACCATTTATAGAATTTTCTCAACCTAAGTCTTATGAGAAATTGAAAGACTGTGGCCTTATCTCCTGGATCTCAATGCTCCACCATGATTAACCTGGTTTCTAAAACAACTTCCACTTGTGGAAATTCCCATTCCCTCGTGCAAACAATCTAATCCAACCTAGAGGGAGTAAATGCGGTTCTTGTTCAAAGAGATTTCGCGTGGTAATTTCTTGAAAGTTCCAGTTACAGGTCCATATTCGAGGAGTGTAATGTAGATTTCCCACGCTTATACACATCTTTGTGCCAAGTGGTTTGTCATGTTGAGGATTGCAGCCACGGGGCAATTGAGAAGGATCGGAAGGGCTCTGAAGTCGCCATACGGGAGGGGAGAATGGGCACTTAATGCGAGAATGGATGTGATGGGGACAAGGAGGTCAGGAGGGAGGGTGAAGGAGGAATAGTTGTGATAGAGTACGAGGTGGCTGGGAGAGGGGGTTCGGTGAGGCGGCGAAGTGGCATGCGAGATGAAAGAGGGGTGGATGGGTGGTGGGAACCATGAAAGTAAGGGCGAAACCATTAAATCCATGAACCATGTAAGAAAGAGGGGCAATAGGGATAAGTAATGCCATTTAATCTATCATCTTTTACATATGTTTCCATATTTTTGAATAGGAGTCGAGAGTAATTATTAAGTTTAGGACTTTCATACAAGCAATTAGGGAATGGGAAAGTGTTCGTCTATTTCATTGACCTTGATGCACCCTTCTTCCATTTAGCGAGCCTTGTTGGCTTGCATATCAGCGTCCTTGTTTTGACCTCTTAGGATGTGAAAAAACTTTAGATTCCCAAAGAGAGGAAACATGCCTTGGGCTCTCTTGAGTATCTGATTTAGTTTGTTGTTCTGGGTTACAGAGTTATATTTCACATGTTTTGTGACCAAGAGGGAACCCACTAGGATATTCATTTACGTGATTCCTTTCTGATGAACTATGATGAGACCAAGATACAATCCATAAGCCTCCACTTGGTTATTTGTCTTCTTGCCCAAACCCCAGGCATATCTATCTTCAATTATTCCTTCGGGATTAATGAAAATCCCTCCCCCTCCTACCACCCTAGAATTTCTTTTTGAGGCACCATCAAATTGAAGAGTCCATGAATTTGAATTTTGGATCCATTCCACAAGTCCTTCCTGAGTCAATCTGAGGATCCAAGAGGGGCGAGGAGGAGGTATTTTCGATGGGGACAAGGTGGGAGGGGGACAAGCCCAAGGAGAGATCCAAGTAGATTCATCAAGGTCATGAGAGGGATCCATAACTAGTTTGTGAAATTCAAAACAAGACGAGAGAGCTTTAAGAGTAGTGATTTTGGCTGAAGGACAAGCAGTGATGAAGATCGCCTTATTTCTTGATAACTATATGTGCCAGCATACGTACTTGGGAAGAGCGGTCTAGAGCTCTTTGACGTGCTTTTAGCTTGAAGGGAACCCACATAAAAATTGGGCTAGGAGTCAAAGAACTGGAGAAGATTAGCGGGCCACCTAGTTCTAAGGAAAACCATGTAGAAATTTCTTATATATTCAAACCGCATATTGTAATATGCTAAAACAATTGACTTGAAGCTACTATACTCATCAACAGAAACAATCAACGATCAATGAAATCACGAAGCATACAAGATAAATAATTCAATCACACATAACACAATAATTTTGTGGGGAAAGCCACAGCTAAAAAGCCCTGCTATATGTATATTGCATTAATCAGAAAATATGAGAAGATTATAATGCTTTTCTCAATTTCGAGCAACCTCTGCACTATCTCTATCTATCTCACTGCTTCCCAGACAAGATCAAGCCAATACTTAGCCAATTTTATTGCCTACCAAGCTCCTATTTCCTTATGCATTTTCCTTGGGAATTAACCCATGTTTAATTGGGAAATTCCACAAATATGAATTGCGCAGTCCTAATAGGCCTTCCTCTCATTGTATGCACCACCTATACAATTCATATGATTATGCAACTGATAGTACATTATCCCTGAACTCCAACCTCAACTAGGTTTTTCTCCGATATGACATGCATGAGTTAATTATGAGTGCGTATTCAGTTTACTGGTTGATCACTACTGATTACACCCCACTCTTGTAGGTTACACCCGACTACAGGATCTCCCACTAATTCCTCCATCATTTGGAACTAGTTGAACTGACTTTAACTCAGTTAGAATGAATTAAATAATTACAACTCAAAATAAACTCAGGCAGGGCTCCTAAAAAGTAGGAGACACTATACATGACTTTAGTTAAACCCTCAACTAGAATTAACTTAGCCAACTAAATAAAATTAACTTAGTTAAATATTACAAGCTGTCATGAGATGTGGAATTACAATTTAATTCAAGGAAAAATTTAAATTAGGATTTTCTTACTGCATTTTCAACACTCTCTCTCAACAAGAAAGGGATTATATGTTACCCCGATCCTGTCTCTATGAAAGTCGAATTTGCATCTTGACAATACCTTTGTCAAAGTATTTGCATCCTACTCCTCTATAGGAATGTACTCCATCAACGTGATTCTCCTCTACGCACAATCTCATAGATGGTGATACCAAATGTTGATATGCTTGGACTGATCATGAAAAATTGGATTATTAGAGAGTTTGATACAACTTTGATTGTCACAGTAAATCACTGTAGGATCCATCTGCTAACTAAATAACCCAACTAGGATCTTCCTCATCCAGATAGCCTCACGAGCTACCTGACTAGTAGTCATGTACTTTTCTTCTACTAAACTGAGTGCAACTGATCTCTGTTTCTTGTTGTATCAAAAAATTATTGTTGACCCAATACTAAAGATTCCCCCTGATGTGTTCTTTTTGTTGGATGGACTCCCTGCCTAATCAACATCTATGAAGCGTTGAAGCTTCACTCCCTTTGTCTGTTTGTACCAAAGACCAAACTGAGTGGTGCTTCTAAGGTATCTCAACACATGTTTAGTTGCCTTCCAATAGAATTTAGTTGGCTTAACCATGGCTTGACTAAGCTAGTTAACTACAAAACACATGTCAAATCATGTGTTCACCACATACATAAGTGAACCCACAAGTTTTCTATAAATAGTAGGCTCCACTACTTCACCTTAAGTAACATCTTCCTTCCTCAAATTACCTGCTAGAGGAGTCTCCATAGGTTTGTTGCTCTCCACGTGGAATTGCTTCAGTATCTTGTTGGCATATTTGCCCTGAGAGACAAACAATTCATCATCTCCTTGTCATACTTCCATACCAAGAAAGTAATGCATGAGCCTCAATTCCTTCGTCTTGAATTCTCTTGCAAGATCCTCTTTGTAATATTTTATCAACTTCTCATCACCTGTTAGAATCAAATCATCGACATAAAATACTATAATCAACAATTCACCTTCAACTACAATATGGTAAAGGTTTGCATCTGCTTCACTTTTGGTGAAGCCCAACCTGATGAAATAATCGTCAATCCTGGTGTACCAAGCACAAGGGGGCTTATTTTAGTCCATACAGCACTCACTTGAGTTTGCACACATGCGACTCTCTGTTGAAGGTCTCAAATCCTTCTAGATACTCAATATACACCTCTTCCTCAATCACATTGTTGAGGAATGTTGACTTCACATCCATCTAATGTATCTTCCATCCCATCTACGCTAACAGTGCTAGAATAGATCTGATTAAAGAGTACCTTTCTACTGGAGCAAAGGTCTCATCGCAATCAATTCCCTCCACCTGAGAGAATCATTTGGCCACAAATTTGGTCTTGTGTTTCTCCACACTCCCATCTGTTGCTTGCTTTACCTTGTAAAGCCATCTGGAACTCAACACTGACTTGTCCGCTGGTCTTGGGACCACTTCCCAACCATTGTTTCTGATAATGGAGTCATACTCCTCAATCATGGCATCAACCCATATTAGTTATTGCACTGCTTCCTCGAATGAGGATGGTTCAACCTCTACACTGCCATTCATCAAAGCCATGTAGGTAGTGTACCAATCTGGTGACCTCCTATGTCTGCGCTATGATGTGAGTGCTCCCACATTCTCTCTATCATAATGCATCAATCTGTCAGCCTCTCTTGTGTTGTTCTTTCCATCTTTGGAAGTCTCTGCATGAGTGGGTGCTTCCACTCTCGGCTCCTCTGTGTGTGATTGCTCCACATCATCCTGAGGTTCCTCCTTTGGAGCTAAAATCTCCTCATATGCATGTAACTGAAGCTCCCTATCAAGGGAACATATTATGGCCTTCTCTTCATCAAACTTCACATCTTTATGAACCATTATCATCTTGTTAGATGACAGGTACACTCGATAGTTGTGAGGTGCATCAGTGTACCCCACAAATATACCCAACTCAATTGTTGGCTCTAGCTTTTTCAGTGCATCCTCGGTAACATGTTAGTAGACTAATGAACCAAATATCCTAAAGTGTGCCACATCTGGTTTCTTACCTAAAAAAGCTTCTTTTGGTTTACTCATCCTGAGTACTCGACGAGGGCTTTTGTTCTGCAAATAAACAGTTTTGTTGCATGCTTCAGCCCATAGGTGCAATGATATGCCCTGATCATGTAACATTGTTTGTGTCACTCCCATAATACTTTTGTTCTTCATTTCAGCCACCCCATTTTGTTGTGGGTTATGAGGTACTATTAACTCTCATTAAATGTCTTCTGATGTACAAAAGTTCTTGAATTCATTCGACACATATTCTTCATGGTTATCGCTTCTGAGAGCTTTAAATGTTTCTCGACAAGTGCTTTAAATTTACAAAATTTAGTGAACGTTTGATCTTTCTGCTGCATGAAGAAAATCCAATGCTTACGAGAAAAATCATCAACAAATAGTACATAATACCCATGCTTGGTCATGGATGCTGTCGAGAATGGTCCACACTCATCTGAGTGAACTCTATCAAGGATCGCTTGCACTTGACTATCTTTGTCATGAAAGGATGCCTTGGTGTACTTCCCTAATGTACACCCTTTGCATGTGTCTCTCTGCTCTAGTGCACCCATGGAAGTCCTGTAGAAATTTGTTGCATGATCTTCAAAGTCCTGTGGTGCAAGTGACCCAATCTTCTATGCCACAACTCATTGATGTCTCAGCTCTGCACCTTCTATGCTTTTGTGCTCAAAGCAGTGCAATATTCTACATCTAATTTGTAGAGGTTCTTCACGCGAGCCCTAGTCCACTTCACCTGTCCTAAGGCTATGTGACGAAGGAAAGCCTTTCCCTTGCTAAATATCATATCATGGCCACGTCCTCTGACATGGCAACTGAAACCAAATTCTTCTTCAAAATTGGAACATACATGCCATATTTTAATGTGAGAGGAGAACCATACTCCCTTTGAAAGGTAACGATACCGATGTCGGTCGCGCTATACCTCACATCATCTCCCATCTCAATGTGCATTTGGAGGTCCTTCTCCTCCAAGTCACTAAAGAAATCTTTGTTTTCAGTCATATGGAATGAGGCTCCACTATCCAGGTACCACACACTACCCATCATAGATGTCACCATGCAAGCAGTGGGGGTGAAATCCAGCTCGATTTGTGAAGCAAGAGCTTCAATTACCGCTCCCCCTGAGGGCTTCTTACCGACCTTCTTGTGCGGACACTTTGTGGCATAGTGTCCTAACTTGTGACAGTGAAAATATTTAATCTTCGATGTGTCCTTCTTCTTGCCACCCTGACTGGAACCTGATTTGGAAGGGGATGAGTTCCCCTTCCCTTTCTTCACCTTTCCAACTAAGGCATGTTTCTCCTCACCATCATTCTTAGATGAGGATCCATCTCTAGTGTTCTGCCAAATCTCTTCTTGTACCAAGTCAGACCATAATCGCTCCCACTTTGGTAGCTTATGCCTCCCATTAACTGAGTCTCAGTAGTTGTGCCAGCTATTGGAAAGGCCTAGAAGTGTTAGGCTCACCAGATTGTCTTTAACAACTCTAACATTGACACTTCCAAGCTCATCCTTACATTGTGTGAACTTGGTCAAGTACTTCGGTATTGAGTCGCCCCTTCTCCATCTTGATTTTTCTAAGCTTGTCCTTCAGCGCCAGCTTCCTGTGGTTACTGTTGTTTTGAAATAGGTTTGTCAAGGCCTTCCACATTGCAAATGGAGTTTCCTTACCGTGGAGGTTCGAGACAATATGATCTTGAACTCCTTCTAGGATAATCCTTCTCACCTTTGTCACACATTTTCTCCACTCTGCCAGATCCTGAGCAGCAACTGACTTAGGAATATATTTGTCTATGAATTCCTTAATATCGTTGTCTTCCAACACTGCCTCCATCCTGTCCTTACAAGCAATATAGTTTGAACTACCCTTAAAGGAATATTTGAGTCTCAATCTGTTGAATGACATCCTGCTGGCTCTAAAGTATGATGCTGCAAATTTGATTTCTCATGCAAAATACATACTCGTATTCTCTTCTTCTATAGTGATTTCAACTCTGATACCATGTAGAAATTCCTTGTAGATTCAAATTGCATATTGTAATATGCTAAAACAATTTACATGAATCTACTCTACTCATTAGCAGAAACAATCAATAATTGATGAAATCACGAAGCATACAAGAGTAAGAATTCAATCACACATAACACAATAATTTTATGGGGAAATCAAAACTAAAAACCCTTGATATTTGTATATTGCATTAATAAGAAAATACGAGAAGATTACAATGTTTTTCTCAAGCCTAAGCAACCTTTGCACTATCTCTAACTATCTCATTGCTTCTCAGACAAGCTCAAACCAATACTTAGCCAATTATGTTGCCTGTCAAGCTCCTATTTCCTTGTGTAGATTCCTTGGGAATTAGCCCATTTTAATTGGGAAATTCCACAAATATGAATTGTGCAATCCTCCTAGGCCTTCCTCTAATTGCATGCACCATCTGTACAATTCAGATGATTATACAACTGATAATACATTGTCCCTGAACTCCAATCTCAACTAGATCTTTCTCTTGTATGACATGCATGAGTTAATTATGAGTGAATCTTTAGTTTACTGGTTAATCACTATTGGTTACACCCCACTACTGGATCTCCCACTAATTCCTCCATTAGTTGGAACTACTTTAACTGACTTTAACTCAGTTATACTGATTAAATAATTACAACTCAAAATAAACTCAACCAAGGCTCTTAAAAAGTAGGAGACACTCTACATTACTCTAGTTAGACCCTCAACTCGAATTAACTCAACCAACTAAGTCAAATTAACTTAGTTAGCTATTACAAGTTGTCACGAGATTTGGAATTACAATTTTTCAAGGACAAAATTAAATTAGGATTTTCTTGTTGCATTTTCAACAAAGCAAACCCAGGCCAACTGACCAAACAACTCTTGAAAACTGATAGCGGATATGCTGGATCTATGCTAGTTTAAGTAATAGATGAAATGGTTTTTTTTGGACATTTTTCTTGGTTAATTTCACCAAAATCTGATAGAGATTTAAAAAAAAGGAATTTCAGTTGTTTAATACTTGTAAAATATGAGTGCCCCTAAGATTTTTTAGGGTGTCGAATCCATTTATGTATTCAAATATAATTTAGACAACAAAAATTGACAATCTTGCTTGAAATTGCGACGTCATTCGAGTGAAAAGATCATTTTGTTTAAAGTTAGACTAAGTTATATATTTATATATGAGTAGTGGTATTTTTTGTCGAGAGATTTATATGCATGGGTTAAAAAAATACAATAAATAATTAAGCTAAGGCTTATGTCCTATTCGAAGGTCTATCTCCACCTTTTGCTCAAAAATACAATAATTTGATGATTATTGGAGATTTTCGAAATTTAATCCCTACAGGAAGCCAAATTGCAAGCCGTTGAGCCCAAATGCTCATTCTACAACCCAAAATGAGGGGATTTCTAAGTGCCCCTTAAAAATAATACATCATAATATGTGATAATAATAATAAATGAAAGATGAAATGGTGTTCTCTTTTTAAAAAGTAATAGTGAATATGTTGTAAAGTAATTAGAAGTAAAAAAAACAACAAAAAAACATAATCTTGCTTGAAATTGTATCACCATATTCTAGTGAAAAATGTAATTTTATCTATAAATTAAATTTCACTTTTAATAAATATGATGTACATGATAACAACATAAATAATCTAATTCATTTTAATAAACACCATGACCATAACAAAATGCATAATTAATATTAATATGATTGAATCTCTATAAATTTTAAGTTCATTTTATCATTACATTTTTGTTGTTTTTGGAAAGTTTTATAATTTAGTTAAAAATGTATCATCAATTCAACTAAACAATTAGAACATAAAATAATTAAATTGCACTAACAATACTATAATTATATAATATAAAATTAATTAGCATAAATTCATCTTAATCTAAAATTATAAACATTAAAAATATATATACTTTAATTATTTAATATTTAATTAAATAAATTAATACTAATTATATCATACCTTTATATTTTCTTTTTTTTTGGTAGGTAAGCACTTATAGGGGATTTGAACCAGTAACTTATCACAAGGAGTACCTTAACAGTGCAGCCATTCACCGTCAATCCAAAGCCCCATAAGCTATCATAACTTATATTTTTCAATCATATAATAAAAATAAAAAACATATTTATCTAACAAAACACAAATCAAATTATTTACCTATAATGTGAAATTAATATAAAAAAATCTTAATGAAAAATGTCAATATCTTAAATACAAAAAATCAATGCAATATTGTAAAATCCCTAAAGTATATACCATCCCAAAAATTGTGAACCAAAGTAATTCAAGCATTCGGGAAATAATGAAGCGCACAAAATCTAAAAAATCATGATGGGTACAAGGACCTAGAAGCATCCTCCATAATTGTGAAGTATACACCCAAATACCATAGAAAGCAATGATGGGTACAAGGACCTAGAAGCATCCTCCATAATTGTGAAGTATACACCCAAATACCATAGAAAGCAACCATATGTCTATATCACCTTTATGGTTGTGGAATTAAAGTTATTCTTCTTATTAATTTCCTTAGGTCTTTCTTCGTGGACATCTTATACACACGCAATAAGCATGACCTTGTGACCTAAGTGCGATGTGGAATACGTCATGGTAGATGTCACAAGGCAAAAGCTGTATGAAGAGAGATGGGAAATATTAGACACTATTTAAAAATCAAATTGTTTTTATAGTGATTTGTTGGAAAAAATTTGGTAAGTTTTTTAGACTAATTTCTTTAAAACTAGTAAAAATTTATTAAAATCACAAGTTTGATGGGTAATCTCTGCATCTTCCAGGTATTTTAGAGGTTTTTCAAAGTGTTGAATCTATATATACAATCAAAAAATCAATTTAAATAACATAAATCAAGATTTCGCTTAAATTTTTTCCACCAAATTCCATCACCGAAAAATCCCTAAACACAACTCTTTTAAAAATTTCATGAAAACAGATATTAATATTATTTCCAAAATTGCATCTACAAATGAATATGGCGTTTCATGCTTAGTAAGCAGTGAGGGAAGTTTGGGAAGTCATCACTATACGTAGTGTGAAGTTTTTGAATTTTCATTATATTTGTAATATAGTTGTTTTATTATGAAGTTTTTGAATTTTCATTATATTTGTAATATAGTTGTTTTATTATGTGTTAGCTTTTTAATGAACAATCTAAGTCAAATGTTTATAAAGCTTTGTAGCATGGTTGATCCCATTTTAATTTGAAAGTAAGTATTGTTATACACTTTGAAATGCAAATCCATATATTGTAGGTATAAAATCATATAGCTTTATAATGTGTTGGAATTACCCTTTAGTTAGGATGTTTATATTGTTTATATTTGTATGTGTATAGTTGTATTAATGAAAGGGTAAGATTAATGAGGAAGTTTGTGATATGTTTTTGTCTTAATTCATAATAGGTGTGTGAGAAATTTATGTAATAGAGAGATATATTTAATGTTTGGAGATTAATAATAGTTATGGCATTTTCTATTATAAATTTAATTTTTTGGTTTGTTTATTTAATAAGTTTTGCTTATTATGAATTTTATCAATTTTATTTTGATTTTAAAGTGTATAGTAGATTTATGTTGTAGAGTTTTTTTATAATAAATTTTGATAAACGTAAGTTTTTGGAGGATGGAGTAAGAGCTACATTTGTAGTGCACTAATTTCTTTAACCAATTGCCACAAATTTGTCGTGACCATTTTGTTTGTGGGTTTGCCATTAGTTGTTCGTGCTCTAGGAAGCAATTTATTAGTGGGATATTTATGCCTGCATGTGGATTGTTTGGTTGCCTACTTTTATTGGTTTCAAGCCTCTCAATGGGTGGTCATCCCGATCCCAATAAGGATGCTTATGCTTCTTTGCCTCATGGTTCTTCTTTGACTGGTCAGATTTGTCTTGAGAAAGGTAGATTTGCAAAAAACAAAAGAATCCAACCCTAATCTTGATTCGGGGCCCTTTTTTGGCAAGAAATGACATAATTAATATTCAGGAAAGAGGTTTAGTTAGTAAGTTTACAGGTCTTTAGCCTAAAACAATGTAAAATTTGAAACTAGAACTGTGCTGAGTATTCGTTTTTTTGAGGTAGCAAAAAATCATCTGATTTTGAGAAGTGTTGATTCAAAATACACATTTTTTTATTGAACATATTTTGACACTTTAAATTTTCTTATGTATCAAGTATGAACATTTTTTTTAAACGTTAATGATTCCCATGTTGATTTTGAAAAGAGTTGATGAGGCATCAACCTCGTTTTTTAGAAGGCTTATTTTTTACACTTTAAATTTTCTAATATATTAAGTGTGGATATATATATTTTTTAATTTTGGTAATTTTCATGTGGATTTTGAAAAACATCAACATTTTTTTTAAGGTATATTTTTGACACAATTTTTTTTAAATGTTGATTATTTAACTATTTTTCAAGTTGTTTAATTCCCAGACAATAAAAATAAAAACATTAAAACATTGAGGGAAAAAACAAAAAAAAACACACACACAAAAAATTTAACCGTAAAATGGAAATTTTGTTTGCCCTTATTTGATTAGATTGCCACATCTACCCATTATTTTATGGGGTGATGGAATTTTCAAAACTATCAAAGGTAATTTGGGTAATATATCATTGATACAGAGCCTAAGGTTAATATTTTCACATGTGCTAGAATTTGTGTGGAAATGGATTTTGCAAAGGGATTGCTTGAGGCGTTGCAACTCAACTTAGATGGCTAGAGCCATCTTTAGTCACTTTATTATGAGCAGGTTCCTTTAAAATGCAACTCTTGCCATTTTTTAAGCTAACTCTGATTTCTCAGAATAATGATAAGCAAGGATCATTCATTCAAGTGTTAAAAGAAAAAAGAAAAATAGCAACCTAGGAGGACTAAACTTGTCATTAGGCTAAGTCATGCGTACGTACTCCCTGCAATCACATATTTGGAGTATTATAGTCCTCGTAGGAAGATCGTTGTTATCCCATCTAATGAGAACCTCATGGAAGCCATGGGCTCCTAGAGATCATGATGAAGGTGATATGAGCAGAGTTCTTTTATTGTGTCAGGTCACTACCAACATATTTTCTTCTATGTTTTAAGCTTGGATAAAAATGAAACAAACCTTTGAGCATGGTTCTTTCCCCGTGTCAAGCTCGTTAAAAGGTGAAGTAAATCCCTCTCAAATTGATTCAATGCTTTGACTAGATCTCGTAAATGTTGAGTTGAGTATTTCACGTGATCTCATAAATGCACCTTCATTTCATCAGCCTATTAGTAACCAACAATCTTTTTGAGTCCATGAAAAGAATTGATGGATGAAACGAAGCTTGGGGGGCATGCCTCTACCCTTATGTTGGGGGAAATATACCACTTTCAAGCATAGTTTTCCTTTGTTTCAAGCTTTTATAAAAATGAAACCTATCTTTGTGATTTCCATTTTTATCAGCCTGTTTTTACAAGATGAGCCTTGGTTTTCTCTTTCCATCATCACCATTTGCTTGGTCGATCATTTGCTTTCACTTGGTGTTTTAACCTTTCTTGAGGAACCTTTCTTGTATTATTAGCCTGCCTCTTGACGTCTATATGTTTTGAGCAGTTCCATCATGATCAAAATCTGTTGCTAGCCTTTATACCATTCATTTCTCCAGGTGGAGCCCTATTTAATCTCTTTTCATACTCTGAAAACATGAAAAGATTGTCAAGCACTTGTATTTTCGAAATCATTAAAGCAAATAAAAATATGTCTACCTAATATAAGTATAACCCTTTTCCAAACTGGATGGAATATTTACGAAAAAGGAATACTTTAGTCAAACATGGCTAAAAGGTTTGCCTAGGCATTGTTTTATGCCTTTTCGGGCCCAAGGGACAAATTTACAAAAAGGAACATCTTGGAGTTTTCTTTTTCACCTCTTTTTCAAATTCTCTAAACATGAAAAGAAGTCGAGTTATGCCTTTTTTGGACTTGTAAAATTATTAAATAGCGTTGGACTCGTTAAGCATGATGAGACTGAACCACTCCTTCTCAGGGTTCATTAAAACTACCCAGGAAGATTCATTTGAAGCATGAACTTATAGATTAAGCATATGTTATCCTCCTCAAGCTTGTCACAAATAAAGAGGTATTGGCTAGAAATGGTTAGGAAATTGGTAAAAAATGGCATCAAACCTATTAATGGCAGTGAGTCACTCTTGAACATGACACTCTTTCACTTCATCTCTATGAATGTTTTGGGATGGGGAATTTGCTTACCTCTCTATTGATCACACCTCGCTGAAATCCTTCATGTTGGGTCTTTGAGTCAATGCTGCCAACTCCATAAAGTGTCACCGATATGTTTAATATAAATTCCTCCCTCAGTTTACATCTGCTAAAATACCCTTAATCCTTACTTCATGTTCATTGCTCTTGAACCAACTCTACATCATCACGATATATCTCAAATCTTGATACATGTTTTGTGTCATTGATGGGGGATACATTAAGGCCCTCCTACAATGAGTCACTTCCTGTTGACATCAACACATTACCTAAGAAGTTGACTTAGAAACTCCCTTCAGTGCCTTGGAGCTTGCATACCTTAATGGAAAATTTCCTTGCCTTCAGTGATAGGTTCTCATCATTTTCCTTCGACTGGGAGATTCTATGTGGTGTTCGAATTCAGCTCATTTATTCGCACTGCATAGATTGTATTGTAGTACCTTGAGAGCCATTTTCATTATCAGTGATTCCTCTCGCATCTGTTAATGGCCTACATCATTGGTTAGTAATCAAATGGTGTCTACCATGTTCGACTCTAACACATTTATTCGCAGGGTTAGACTTGTACTATCAAGTGACGAGGTAGAAGACCCCATATCTAGTTTCATCCATCTGGATTGTGATTTTAGGATTCATACAATATTATAAAGTGTGATGGATATGATCATTCAAAAATCTATGCAAGCATGGGTCCACAATCTGTCATTAGTGGACATGATTATGATTATTGTACATATACATGTAAATTAGCTCATATGTTGAGTATGGGTATGCCTACCTCAACAATGATATCATGATGATTATGTATTGTAACAGAAAATTGATGATCTCAACCAATATCTTCTTGATCTAGACTTGTCACATGGTAAAGCACTTCAATCCTCAACCACTTCTTCTAGATTTGCAATTTAGGGGGCAATCTGTTACAAGTCATTTTGTCACATCCAATCAAATGGCCATGAAACCAGATCAATCAACATCCATTGACACTCTGTATTCATCCCCTACAAATCCAAGAGAATCCTCTCTCCAAAAGTTCCAAGAATTACGGGTTAAACAACTCAAAACCCTAATTTTTTGCCCCATCACACTTAGCCTTCACTCAAACTACATTGTTGCAAGTTGTAAACAAAGGAACTGCACTGACTAGCACATGTTGCCTCCACTGCAAGTGTGATGGCCCCTGGAATTTGGTAAGAATAAAAAATAATTTCGAATCTTCTCTTTGTAGAAGCTTCCTGAGTGGTTTTAACTATTTAGTGTTCAATCCGATCTTAAACTTCCACTCTTGAGGTCTTATCTCTTATCCCTAGAGCTTATCCTCTGCCTGATGTGGATCCAAGTCCTAAAATGGTAAATCCCAAACCACCTCTTTTACCCTATAAATTCACTACCTCCCATAGAGTCTGGATTGGATTTTGGAGACTCTTAGTTATGCCTTCATGATGTTGCTTTGTGCCTAGGAGTCCATTATCCATCCATTCACTTGAGTTGTGATTGAAGGCTTGATTTTGGCAAAGGAAGGATAAGATAGTTGGAAGACATCTACAAGGTCAAGATTTGCAAGGGTTGTATCTTCTCCTACATTCATTAATACAAAAAGTGATTTGTTTTCCTATACTTATGTTTCATTTATGCATATGTAGAACAAAGCCTTCTTAACTCATTGTTTAGAGGTGTTAGTATATGTTATTTATATATTTTGGTTCTCTTGCTTATTTTAGTTGTTTTGCAGGTTCCATTTGTAAAATTTCGAGCTAGAGTTGGAGCTTACAAGCGAGAAGAAGAAGAGAGCTTGTGTTGCATTCCAGGTAAGTCTTTCTTCCATATTCTAAACTTCTCTAAGGAAAGCATAGTCTTTTGTCCATGTTGTTTCTAGATCAAGCCACTAGATCTGAGGAGTTTTCTTTTGTCCACATAACGGAATTATTCGTCAAACACATCCCTTGGCAAGGTTTCCTCGCATTAGAAGATAAAAAAAAAACAAGGCATATCCCTCCCTCAAAACCATCATATCGGTCACAGCACGCTCATGGAAATCAATGGAAACTATTGGGTACCAGTGTCCCATAATGACCTTGCTCCTGAAGTGCTTTACCAACATATTTTTGTTTGTTCCAATTCCTTTTTGTTGTTGCTTCTAATTCTTTTAGTCAGTTTCAACCACCCAAACCGTGCATTTCCCTACTTTCTTGTACCAAACACATAATTTTCGTTAGACTAAAAAGAATTGAAATACATTTAAATCATACCTCATTGATGGCTCGTCAATAAGGTACACCTACAATTCTTTTCACTTACTGTCACTTGCAAATCAAATTAGCTCCTTGATCAAATCATCATGTATAAACATATCACATATGATTAGCTCAAACACAACCATCATAAATCAAAATTATAGATCCCATGCATAATAAAAATTGAAATAAAATACGGATACTTATCTTTCAATCGATTCTTTGCTTCTACCTTTGTTATTTGTCCTTTCCGTACACACACTGAATTAGTTTCCAAACCCGACAAACACCTAGGGGGCTTCTCTTCTCTTTGACCATGTACACACACTAGATCAATTGCCAAACCAACAAGCACTCAGTTCCTTGTCTTCTCTTCAATCATGTATACTTGGTTCCCAAACCCAACAAGCACCCAATGCCTTCTCTTCAAATCAATAAGGGAATCTGGAGACTATACCACCTCCTTCCTCAACAAGGGAATATAGAGACTAAACCACCTCAACCCTCAATATCAACAACAAGGGCATCCATAGACTAAACCGCCTCAACCCTCAATATCAGCAACAAGGGCATCTAGAAACTAAACTGCCTCAACCCTCAATATCACCAATAAGGGAACCTAGAGACTAAACTACCTCAACCCTCAATATAAGCAATAAGGGCGTCTATTGACTAAACCACCTCATCCCTCAATATTAGCAATAGTCGCATCCAGAGACTAAACTGTCTCAACCTTCAATATCAGCAACAAGGGCATCCAAAGTCTAAATTTCCTCAACCCTCAATATTAGCAACAAGGGCCGAGACAAACCCATACCTGCTTGTCCCATCACATTATATAACACATGCACAATGTACAACACAACACATACACCTACACTCGATGTACAACAAAACACATATATGTACACACAATACAATACAACGAATACACATGTCACGATACAACGACTACACAATACACATAACATAGTACCACATGTACACAACACATGTACGACATGTACACAATACCACATGTACAACAACATTGCATGTATAATCATGTATACAACGCCACATGTACACAACACCACCTATACACAAAACCACACGTACAGCATGTACATAGCTCCACATGTACACATCATCACATGTACACGACACCACCTTCACAACATGTACACAACACCACATGTACACAATATGACATACTTAACATGTGCACAACAACACATGTACACAACACCACATGTACACGGCACCACCTACACAACATGTACACAACACCACATGTACACAGCAGCAGTACTACACATCCAGAGATCACATTGTGTCTACCAGGCAACCTTGATTCTAATGTCTTTCTCATGCCTTATTGCATGCATCCACAATCCAAATTTTGGGTTTGTGGTTCTTTCCACTTATCCATGCTTATCCTAGCATATTACAGATTGCACTGCTTTCATTTTGCCGATGTATCGTTCAACATTTCTTGTCATAGCATAAACATAGGCATAGTTATAAGCATATAATATCAAATCTTATCCACAATATACTAACCTCATAGATTTGTTAGGGCTACTCTCCTCACTAGATTCCTCACCAACTAGGAACCTCTTCATGCCATTCACCTACATAAGAAATCATTCCTCCACAAGCATGATCCCTAACAACCTTGTCAGACAATGATATAATATATAATATATATATTATATAATATTATATATATATATATATATAGTATATATATATATATATATATAATATATATATATATATATATATATATATATATAGAGCATAAAACAATCACGATCCCTGATGACCCTGTCAAACAATGGCATACATACATACACACACACAAACAAACACACACACACACATATATATAATCACTAACATAATCATGATCACAACACAATTACCATATATCATAAGGTCAAGGTTAAGAGATCCCTTTTATTCATGCATAGCATGCACAACCTTGAGAACAACAGTTCCCAACATAGCCAAGGAATTTGTTGCCTCAAATCCATTTACTTTACCTTTCATGTTACTTGATTTCCCTTCCATCGTCCATTTACCCCAATAGACCCAGCCATCCCAACTGGATGTCATATTCTTGCCTTCAGCTGCCCTTATTCATGCACTGGGATTCATATGGGTCTTACATTACCTGTTGGGTTTCATTCAAATCTTCTTGAGCTCCATTAAAATTCCTCTTTCCCCAACCAATTCCTAGGACCCTTAAAACATAAAAGGCAATAACAAGAAGAAAACAAGAATAAAACAAGAAGAAAATGAGAAGAAAACCAAACAAAAATATAACACCACAAAAAAAGTGGCATGGTCATACACTAGAGACAAAAAATTGCAAATCAAGTGCAAACAAATCACAAAACTAACAAAAACACCAAGGCTCAATCCCCATGGGTTCCCAATGCTTCAGAGGGAAATCTCAACCCGATCCTTCCTCAATATTTCATGGCAGTCTCTTTTTCCATGCAATCCCTTGCATTATACTACCATTAATGTCACACAATTGTCAGTGCATAAATAAGCATAACAATATATTAGTTACCTTACCTTGTTGTACCCGACAAGCTGACCTGTAACTGAAAACATACATATATTTTCTCTCGAGGGACTCCAATTACTTTACGAATCCAACCATAATTGGAAACCAGTTGTTATGCCTATCAAATAATGTTCATGAATATTAGCACATATCCATATAATGTTAGACAAAATCAAGGTTAAGAAGACTTCTTGTATTCATGCAAAACACTCATTAATTTGGTATTGTGGTTTCCAAACATAGCCAAAGGAATTCTGACCCAATTCCTTTCTTTTAATTTTTTCCTTGCTACAGTTGAGTCTTATTAGGTCCTATCACATCACCTAATTGTTAGTTATTTAAACAAATCAAATGTTACCTTGTCACATTAATATCAAGCATGGTCCCTTGCAACTCCTCACACATGTTAGTCACATGTTCCAAAGATCAAGACATCATGTCTATTAATTTGAAATCATCCTTTATCAAGACTAATAGCCATGTCATAATTTGTAATCAACTCACAATCATTAGTAATAATACTACAGCTAGCACGCACTTGCACTCAAGTGCATATCAATTGTCTCAACACATATTGTGTTAGTACAATTGTCTTAAACAATATCATTCCTTCATGCAATCTTATAGACACATACTCATATCATGCAATTATTTAAACATTCAAACAATCTGTAAACATACCATGTTAGATAAACCAAATAGATGCCATAATCAAACGCATACCTCAATGTATCTTAGGGAAGTCTATCACATCTGCACAAGTCAGTCTAGATTAGTACGACACAATATCACAAGTATATTGACTCATAACTCAATATCATAACCATAACTATCTGCACAAGTCAATTCAAATTAGCATGATACATCTAACATCAAGATCTTAGCTACAATTACCATAATCATCATGCATATGACCGCAATGCATATAACGACAAGTTAACTAACATGCATGATTATATGACGCATGTGCATATAACTGCATTGACTAACTAGCATCTATCATGCATGTAACCACAACAACAATAGAATGACATACATGTATATAACCCTAATGCATATAACAACCATTAACCATCATACATGCATGTCAAACATACAATACCTATATGACGATCTGCTTTTACTTTGACGTCTAGTGTTGCAACCTCACTATGATAATCTGCATCTCCTGCTCCATCTCAGCCAACATATCAACATCGTAACATGTGAACATCATCATGATGACAAAAACTGCATAATGAACACCACAATGCATATCTGACCTACTATGCATGCATAACCATATACATTTATCCCATCCAGTTCAAGTGTTTGAACTTGGAAGCTTTGATACCACCCTATAACAACGCCACCCTACATTTACCTGATCTTACAAGCCCTCTGGGTAAATGTGAAGCAGAATGCCACTATGCATGACTTAACATCCTATTTCTAGTTAAGGAAGTGGGGCCTACAAATTGAACACAAACTAACATCCTACAAGGACTATAGATCACTCAAAGGTTGAAAAACCACCCTAGGTGACCAATCCTTGAGATGGAACCTTGTTTCAATGATCTAGACCTATAATCACATCCTTGACACTATTTCTATGTGATTATGAGGCTATAACCACACTAGCAAGCTTGCCTCCATGCGATTATAGCTCAACAACTCCAGTTTTGTGCCTATGGTTCCAGGATCTGAGCCACTTTTTAAGCTAGTCTCCAAACCACTACCCATAACTACTTATAACTTTCGAGAAGCATAAATAAGATGCTCAATGCTAATCATTAAAAACTTGAACAAGAACTTGACCTAACCATGCCTAGCCATGACAAGTATTTCGTCAAACATATGGCAAACATGTGAGCTACAGGTCATGAATGCATATATGAGTGTAAATCTCTATACTTTAGTTGAAAATCACCAAGAAGTTTTGATTCCCTCTTAAGGAGCTACAACAACACTTGTTATCCCATGCATTCATCAACCATTCATTAACTTATCAAAGCATGACAAGAGCCATAGAAGGAGCACATCATAAACCATGCTTATAACCATAATATTGACCATAACATAACCACCATCAAAGCAACATAATAATAGGTACTAATGCTCATAAATCACAATAGAAAAATAAATATTATTAACATATGCAAAATCCAACCAAGTCAAGGACTTCCACGTACCACCCAGTCATAGATTTATTTGAACCAAATATTTATTTCAGCCAATCACCTTATGCCATATTCCAAGCATGAATGTGGAATCTCATGGGATAAACCAATACATAATCAACCAAGGGAATCCAGAGGTTAAACCACCTCCACCCGCAAACTATCATGATCTCGCTAAAACTAGTCAAGAGATCACAAAACCAAAACAAGCTTGGATGCCTTAGAATTTATTCACCATACCTTGAGGAATTTTCCTATCTCCACCCACCTATTGTAGGCTTCCCAGAGAAAACCATCCCCACCCCCAATCCTTGGGAATTTTCCTGAGACCACCTCACCCGGTTCCAAAACCATCTAGCAATCCAAAGCTCAACCAAGAATGAACCCCATCACACCATGGTTGTCTAGGAAATGGTAAGGCAAGTTTGAAACCACTGTCAAACCAGGAAAAACCCCATGCCAATGACAACAAATGAACCAAATAAACAAATGTGTGTACCATGCATTCACAACTCAGCTAGGAAACCACACATGCAACATGCTACCTATAAATGATCCTATTGATGTTGCTAATCCAACTTCTCCTTGCTTTCCTTCGTTTTCCTTGCTTGTCATTTTTTTTCCTTTACTTGCTTGTCTAAGTGCTTGTTCTATTTGCTTTGCTACACATGCTCCAAATATGGGCAAAAGTGTTCAACTGATTCTTAGGTGCCTTTTTATCATTGATATCTCCTTTTTCTTCATTTGCCTTCATTTTCTCTATAATTTCCTTAGCATGGAAATATGTTTCTCTTCACCTTCCTTTTCTCCTATTTTCCTTTATTCTCATAATTAAGTGTCAATTAATGCCTTTTTTCCTTTTCCAATGCCTTTTCCAATTTCCATTGCCATTACTAAACTGAAAGTGATGCCCACTTTGATGTATGCCCCACGATTCAACTTGGAATATGTGTCCCGTGACCTTGGTATTATTTTTATTTACATGGAAACTTAACTCGAGGTTGTTACAATGTACTTGCAATCCTCACTAACAAGTGAAACTAAGCAAAATATACAAATGCAAGAGCATGTTGTTAACCTTGTCAATCTAGGGTTTCTATGATTATTCAAAAATGTATTGCTAGGGTTCTAGTTACAAATCCTAAATATTCCTTGACCTCATCCTAATTAGGGTTTTTAGTAGAAACATCTAGCCCTACGATTTGATCCAATTCAACCTTTGCTAGATTTTTAACACTCCCTCTTAACTAGGGAGGTATTCATGATTCCATAACTAGTATAAGGATACTTCTCAAATTGAAATATTCCCATAAGAAGAGTCAGATTATTAAGCCATCTTTAAGCATCAACATCATAGCCAACATTATCAAATGGAAACATAATAAGGCCTTGATTAACAAACTCTAACTCTCCACTATATTAGAGCATAATATTAGAAGGCATACATATGGACACCTTAGTCTCTCAAGGCACATACCCCATCTAGATGTTCACAAGGTATGTCCTTTCAAGACTATTCTTATTTTGGATTCCTAATGCTCAAAGAATATTGGTCCTCTTCAACCACTCTTATCTTTGATACCCCATTGGATCCTCAAAGAGTGTTGATCCACACGACTATTCTCTATCTTAGATTCCCAATCCTCAAGGTGTACCAGTCCCTGATCCTTATCAATCCTCCATTCTCCTCTCCAATGTGATACACTAGACGTACGATAGTTAGTCCAAGCCTAGTGCATAACACATATGGAGAATACGGTGTCCACCATCAATCCCTCTCAACCAGGGAGGAGGTCCTTACTCCTCAAACATGGAGGATAATTCTTACTCCCTCTCAATCATATAAACATCATCACAATCTTTAGTTGGTCTCATACTTCATCAATGCATAAACTACATGTTATTTCATGGAGATCTTAGTGATAGCTACAAAGGCTCCCACAATAGATCATATCTGAGCTTCGACCTTCTTTCACATTTCATCTTCATGATAGGGTACCTCGGCTCCTAGTAGTATCATGTCATAGCAAACTTCAAGCTTCCTGAATCTTTTCAATCATCAAACAACATTGTCATCAACTGGTTCATTTGTCTTCTACATGGGGTAAATCTTGCTCATAGTTGTCTTCACATGTACTCTTCCTTCATAAGAAAGTTCAACCTCATAAGTTATTATCATCTTTCCAATGTCAATTCTTCTCTCATGCTTATCCAAGCCATCAATAACGCTATCCATATTTTCCATTATCAAACTGTGCAGCTATAGGTACAACATCATTAAGCAAACTTTCCTTGCATCCTCTTCACACTCTATAGAAATATGTCCTACCAGGGAGCCAAGTCATATCCCAAGCAGATCATCAATATCAAAGTTGCCAAATTATAATACCCTTCAATCAGAGTGTCATGTCAAATTCTACTGCTTGCTCCCTTTGAAGTTAACATTCTTTTGCATGTTCTAACTTCATATAGCAACAAGGTTTTGCTCCAACTTTCAATCATCAACTGAGATTTTCAATATCATATCCATTAGGGTACTTTCAACTCCCTCTTTCCATCATGATCATCATTATCAAGGATTCATCATCAAGCACAAGTATTGCTTTGTTTTGTACTTCCATCCTTCTCATCTTGTGTCCATTATCAGTTTGTGATCTTAATAGTTTATGGTTTTGGTAATTGTTTGATGAACAAAACATAATAATATTTGGTATTCATGTGTTCCATGATAAAATCATGTAGCTTTAAGTATAACATCATCAAGAAAACTCTCGTTCCAACCTCTTCATATAGTTCTGCAATATGACTTTCCAGGGAGCCAAATCATATATGAAGTAATCATTAGTATCAGACTTGTTAAATCATAATGGCCTTAAATCAAGGTGTCAAATTCTGCTACTTTCTCCCTCTGAAGTCAATCATTCCTTTGCATGTTATATATTCATATTGTAATCTGGAACAGACTCATCAGCTAGAAGTTTCAATATCATCAGGGTTCCTGCAGCTCCCTCTTTCCATCATGCTCATCAACATCACAAAGTCAACATCAAACACGAGTTTTTCTTTACATACGGTTCTTACATTCTTCTCATCTTGCTTCCTCAATTTTAACATCCTTCTTTATGTGCCTACAAACATCAGTAAGTACAACCAAGTAAACTATACAAATACAATAGCATGATGTCAATTCTGTTAATCTAGGGTTTCCATGATTTTCTCAAAAGTGTACTTCTAGGGTTCTAGTTACAAACCCTATAAATTCCTTGATCTAACCCCTACTAGTGTTTTTAAGTTTAATGGAGACACCCAGTCCTAGGTTTTTTTCTTCAAGCCCTATGGTTTACCTTAATCCATCTTTTGCTATGATTTTAACACCTACCCTAGGGATTCATCTTTCAATACTAGGATTTTAATATCAAAGAACATTTAGCCTTACAAGCCCTAGATACCATTATCCAAGAGTTAGGGTTTCTTTCGAGGGAACAATTAGTTAGGGTTAGGTTGTTCTCTCCTAGTGTTAATTCAATTTAAACTAGGGTTTAGAAACCCCAAGTACCAAGAGTCTTCAAGATTTCACAATTCTGCAAGGCCTAAAAACCATAGATGTAAAGGAACAACTGCAAAACCCTAGAAAATATTGACCCATAAAATGCACATAGAAATTGTACATACCTTTGCAATATTACCATACATTTTTCTTTGTTAGGACCAATCATCCTTATCAAATTCATATCTCCAATACGTATGCCTTATGTTGAGCTGCTAGCTTGGTCAAGTTTCCATGTGTTGACTATTACACAGAGATTAACTTTATTGATGACATACTTCAAACTTTCTTTGGGTCCAAACACTAGGTCAACTTATTTTCTAGAGTATGTTCTTCTTCTATCTATATGACCGAACCTTATGGAGGTGCTTCAAAACCTCATATACATTGTTATCATTCTTCTAAACAAGGTGGCGTTCATTGCATAGCATCAAGATTTCGTTGTAGATATGTTTTCCAAACCATCATGTGCCAAGCGATGATGCTAAGTAAGCGATGCTTTTATTATATAAGTGCAATGTCTTCATGCCACTCAGTAATGATTCCAAAGAGAAGTAATGGAAAACCAATGCTACAAGATCTCCATAATCTGAATACTTTCATACTAAAAACATTTAAGTTCATTCTTCCATGTATTAATTATTATCATATTTCCAAATGTATCATTGTCTTATTAGGTCTTTGATATGCCAAGATTAATTTCCATGTTAATTCCATCTCTCTCATTCACTTTCATTGTAGACATTACTGTCATATTAGGTTGCTTTCATCGTCTTCTTAAGAATACTCTTATGTCTTAAGGCTATAGAGTTATTGTCCTTGTTATGTTGAGTTTACTAACACATAGATCGAATTTGTTATCACGCAAATAATGACCACAAAAATGTAGAGAGCTTCATATAGTGATCACAGAAAAATAGCGAGCCATAAATGTATGAGTGAGCCACTGTACAATATAATGTCAACTATGATGTGTGCCTCTGAAGTAGTGATCCACAAACATTGTGCGATGCCACAATGTAAAATAGCCAATGAGCCATAGTGCGAGGAATGCGAGCCATAGTCTAGTAATTTGATGCTACTAAAACTCAACCAATATTTATAGAATCCAATACGATTTTTATAGAGCAAGCTACAACAAACATTTGATCCAAGTATTAGGAACATAATATGTGAGTCACGAGTCATAAAAACTATGTCATAGTGATCCGAACAAGTCACAAAAGCAATTCCACTTTTACTTAAATGAATATGTCATAGGTATAAGTTGAGTTACTGAAGTGAGTATGTTACATAGGATATGTGAGCCAACAATCCACTAAATTTAGCAATGTTCACAAGTCCATTAATATGATACCCCAAGATTAAGCGATGTCAGTGCCATTAGTCAACGAACTATACACATCAAGCCAGACAACGAACCATACATCATAATGAAAACCAATGTTAATCCAATGCGAACCACAAGAACAACGAAACTGCATAATCCATTGAGTCGTGAACGTACAAACAATTGATGTGATCACAGGAAATACAAACCATGTCACCATATAAATAATGTGAGTGACCATAGAGATTAATAGCATTCTACAGACTTTAAATGTGAGCTTTAGATATCAATTCAATGTTATAGATGTTAGAATAATAAAAGAAAGGCAATGTATATTGTGCCATATACATCTCCAAACAAGCTAATGCAAATCATAGTTAAATATTAGAACAACGTGATGTCACTACGATGTATTCAAGCCCATTGCATTATAGTTAGGGCTACTGCGATATAGTCAAGGAGTGAAACAAACCCATTATAGTGAGATATATCTCAAAGAACCTGTTACATATACGAGTCTTCAAAGAAACCAAACCATAGGGATATATAGCCAAGCCCCAACATGAAGTGTGAGCCATTGTTAATTACACAATAGATGTAAGCTTTTGATATATTTTATTCGCATTGCCCATAATTTTATCTATTCCAGTGAGATAGATGCCATAGTACCATAAATTCATACAATAAAAGCCTAAGAGAGACCCGATTCAAGCCACAATATGCTTAATGCTTAAATAAAAGGCCAACAAAGTGATCTTCGAGCCTCATTCTTCAAACCTTAGCTCTGATACCATGTTGAGGAATCAGGGGGCTTACCATTTAGATTAAATTTCTCTTTACATGATAATTACTTGTGAGTTTGTTGGCATTTTTATCAATAAGTTTTCCTTCTTTCATCAAGCAATTACCATAATAAAAACATGAAGATCACAGAAGACAAAAGAACACAAAATATAGACTAAAAGCCAAAGAAAAACCCCTCTAAGGGGAAAACCCATAAAACTTCTTTTCTTATAGAATCAGATCAAAGTGAGATATCGAAGACCCATGACCATAGAAAAATCCATCCCCCTAGATGCCAAGTCAAACCTTCCTTCTTCATAGTGAATTTATCAATAGCAAGAGACCAACAACGAATCTTAACAAGAGATAAGATCAGATAAAGCATAAATTCCTTCTCCAACTTCAGAATTTGGTCCTCCTTCTTCTACGATATTTCAAAACCAATCCAATGAATTATGTGTATCCAAATGAGTGTAGAAATTCCTTGAAACCTTGCAATTGTTGATGAGGGGAAATTGATCACAAAAGACACAAGATTTCTCTACCAAAAAATTGTGGAAATAAAACAATTAATAGAAACACAATCACACATTAAACACAAAAATTTATCTGGGGAAACCAATTGGGAAAAACCCCTCTTACTTGTGTTAAATTAACTGACCAATTTGATCTATTACATAGAATCTGCTTCAATCATGAAGCTACTTGCAATATTGATCAACTCTCTACAAGACTTGCCCAACACTTAAGCAACCTGTAAGGAGCTCCTATTTCCTAGTGCAAATCTTCCCCTAGAAAATAGGGAATTCTCCTATTTCCTTGCACAATTCCCAAGAGAATTGCTTTGCTTTCTTCTCAAGCTTTGCGCGCAAAAGCTTGTGTGCCATAATAAATACAATTTGTGCCTTCATTCAATCTCAATAGGCAATTCGAATTACATGACCTACTAGGGATAATTTTAGTAGTTGAAACTAGTTAACTAAGAGTAAGTTGATTTAACATAAAGTCAAATACTCAAATAAACTCAAAACTATCTATATTCTAGAACTAGAGATCCAATAACAGACAAACAAGAGAGTTAACTCTACTAGATAGCTAATTTTAGCGATAAACTAGTCCATTGTTATGAAACCAGCTCAAAAAACAGAAGAAATATAGATCAACGACTTACAAATTATCCTCTTTCAGGGGGAAACCTCATTTACATTACATAGATGAACAATTCTTGGATGATTTTGAATGATAAGACCTCCTTGGTATATATAAGAGTCTAAGGGGTCACAATATAATCAGCGCCTATATAACAATAATAATGTAAGGGCACAACATTAACCACGTGGGGGATACATGGGAACAACAATAACAATAGGGGCTACACTAACAATAAATATAAGGGGGATGCACTAGTATTATAGGGACCTAACATGCCCCTCTCCTTCAAAAAAGTGTTGTTCTCAATGCTTGAGTAGTTCTAGATGCTTCTGTATAAAATTCTCATCCTCCCATGTGGAATATTCAACGGGTAAGTTCTTCCACTTAATGAGATACTCTGAAATTAATCGATTCCGTAGTTGTTGGGTTCTTATTTCCATGGCTACTTCAAGCTCAAATATTATTTTTCCTTCTTTGTCAAGTTTTGGAAACATTGTTTGAACTGGGATCTTATCACCGATACCCTTCTTTAAGCATGAAACAAGGAAAACTAGGTGTACTCGGGAATATGCAGGCAACTCCAATTTGTATGCCATAGTACCAATCTTTTGCAACACCTTGTAAGGACAACAATACTAGGGTGATGATTTATTATCCTTCTTAGCATGCTTGAGGGACATTTGTTTGTATGGTTGTAGTCATAAAAATACCCAGTCACCTACATCAAAACTTCATTCACTACAATGTTGATATGGCCGTTGTTTCATTCGATTTTGCATTAGAGTGAGGTTATCCTTTAAGAGTTGGAGAACTTGTTGTTGATGCTCGATGTGATCTTCCACTGCTTGAACCTTAGGATTTTCTCTTAAAGATGATGTGATGGATGATATCCAAAAAGTGCCATAAATGGGGTCATTTTTGTTATAGTGTGGAAGGAAGTGTTATCCCACCATTCAACTAGAGGTAACCACTTGACCCATTATGTTTGTTTATCAGATACAAAGCAACGAAGATATCCTTCCAAACATTTGTTCACTATCTCAGTTTGCCTGTCAGATTTAGGATCATAAGATGAGTTATGAGCTAATTGAGTAACAAGACAATAAAATAATTTTGTCCAAAATTTTCCAGTGAAAATGGGATCTTTGTCACTATAATAAACTTTGGGTTTCCATGTAGCTTTGGAATTGTTTCCATAAATGCAGTAGCAATTGTACTGGCTTTAAAAGGATGAGATAATGTGCAAAAGTGTGTGTTAGTCCCTTACAATTTCCTAGGCCGAGGAGGAGATCGAGAAGGGTAACCTCGAACCACTTTCAGCGCAGTAGCTAGCCCTACTGAGCAAGAGAGGGATCTCTAAAAGTTTTTTATCAGTGTAATGAATTTAAAGCAATAAGTTTTAGGCTAAATATGTATGATTGTTTGTGTGTTGGTGAATTTTAGATTTTAGGGTTTGCTGAACTAGGTTTTGGAGCCAATGATTTGGTCTAGGATTTAGGAGTGCAAAAGCAAATATAGAAAGGAGCTAGGTAAAAAAAGGCCATGGTGTACTTGGAATATTGTCAGTAGTGACTAATGAGCATAAGAAAATATGAGTTCATTAGCTTTTAGAAGACATAAACACAACTATGAAAACCATATAAACATAGCTTGAAATCAAGAATCCTGTCTTTTTAACTGCAAGGTATCCATAGAAAGAAGACAAAACATATGGATAAAGATGATTTAACCATTAGAAAACAGATATAAAGAAGAACAAACACCATGAACTCACTAGACTAGAGTTCCTTAAAAATAGCTGCAATTGTCTTTGTATTAGCTGAGAAGATTATTACATGCAAGCCTCCTCCACAAAAGTCCAACCCTTCTTTTTGAAAGAGAAATGATACATATAAACATACATATAGACTCACTTTGACCACTTCCCCACCTTCACGAGTCAAATTCCTAGGTGGTGGAACTGACTCTAAGATTCTCTCAACCAACAAGTGAGAGTGAGAAGTGAAACTCAAACACTTCTTGGAGAGTTTGTTTAGGAGTTTGCTTCCTTAATGAGACCTATTAATCATTGAAAACAACATATCATGTACATTTATTCATGCCTACATCACCTAGCCTTGAAACAAGTGCCATTACATTAAGAGTTTTGACTTTGACCAAGTCAAACTGAAAGCTAGAAAATTTACACAGTGAAATTTACAATTAAAAACACAAGAAATTGCAGAAGCACAACGCTGACTTTGAGCCCACTTTAAGGTGCCTTCCTGAGGTCCAAATGAATATCTGAGAGGACGGTCAACTAGAGTTTCAAGTCTAGTTTCCAGAAAACCTTGAATTTTGAAAATTACCCATGGGAAGGCTTGGCCCCTTTCTCACCATGAGAAGCAAACACAAACCTCTTTCCTCTCTTGTACATCCTAGTCACCTCAGGTTTAGGTGCTTTAGGAACCTCCTCTTATTTGTTTGATAACCCTACTTCCATAGGTTGTACTGATATGTCTTGGTGATGGCTTGGTGAAGTAATCTCATTTCATTTTTGAAACCCTAGATGATAGGAAAGGGGAAAAACAATGAGGAATGAGTGAAAAAATGAAATGATGGGTAGGTGGAGTGGAAAAAATGGCAAGGGAAATTCTAGGAGGTGGATATGGACAGTGAGAAACTTACGAAAATGAAATGAGGTGGAATGAAGGAAAGGAGTATTTGTAAAAAATGAAAAAGCAGAGTTTTTAGGAAAACTGTCCAAATTCTTTAGGAATGAGCTAGGGTTTCACTTTTAGTGAAGTAACTTAATGTTTTGAGGTTGGTTTAGTGGTTCATATAACATATAATAATAATGATAATAATTTCCATTTTTAAGGTCACAGCCAAGCTAGACACCAAATTGGTGTATGAGACCCCCTTGTTTGTGGGACAAGAGGCCCACCTCCGCACAGCGATTTGACTGCTAAGTCTACGAAGGCATACATACTCTACCCCCCTTTGGTTTTGAACCTGTGACCTCTTAGGAGGAAACACATGCTCTTAACCATTAGGCCCACTCAAGTTGTATATTAAACATGTGTAGAGGTGTAGGAGGAGATTTTACATGTTTAACATATGAAAACTAGACTAGCCATCATTAACCCTATCATCATTTCATGGCAAATTTACTAAAAACCCTAAATGAAGAAATCTTTGGTTTGAATTCATCTTGCAAAATAAAAATGTGAGTAAGATGGTGTAGTTACTTGTGGATGAGCTTAGGATTACAAGAAAACAAGTGAGAAAGCTTAAAAATCCAATTTGGGTTCATTTCGAGCAAATTTGAGGTACTTGGCCCAAGCGTAGCGTTGGCCTCCCAAATGCAGTGCAATGTCTTTGAGCGCAATGCCATCTTCCAAACCACTTTTGGAGGCCTTAAGCTGCTCAAAATTGAGAAATTGATAGCTCGTTGGAAATATCTTGAATTCTCCTACAAAATGGACTCCTCAAGCATGTAATTTGGACACTCCATGAAGGAAAAAAATCGATTTTCCTAAGGCCACTCCAAAAACCTAGGGTGTCTTTGACAAAAGCATAGCACCAACTTGCAGAGAACTTTTGGATGCCTTCCACTAATCCAAATCACGATATGAAGGTATCATTGGAAAGCTTAGAATGTTTTCTACACAATAGAGTCCTTAAGCACTACCAACACTTGCTCCAAACCCCTGAAAAACTATCTTGAAGTTAAGTTGTTCAGAAGTGCAACAACTGTCTCATAGGAAGTGTAGTTTAGGAATTTCTTTCAAATCATAGTACATGTGCATAAACGGAAGGCGATTTAGGTTTCTTCGCCTATCATTGACAAAAATCTCTTTCAATTTTGTAAAATTCTTCTCCATTTGTTCATAAACATATTTTTAAGAAAAAATGTCCCAATGAGGAATGATGAGATGAGGTAGTGTACTGCAACATTGACTTATTTGAAATAAAACATTACCTTTACCTTTATTTTGCTTTTCCTAAGTTGCTAACTCCCTTTACCCACTGAATTACAAGATGGATATGTTTTGTTTTGACATATGGTATCATGATGACACATGGAGTGAAACCTTAGAGCATGACCTAAAATGAGGAATTTAACTGTTTCATGACCCAAGACACTTAAATGAAGATATGCTTCCTCGAATAAGACAATGACCATGATGAGTGAGGAAGAACATGAGTAAGTGAAGGGAGCAACAATGACCTAGACACAATAACCAGGGACCAAATTTTATTTGAAGATTCACTGAAATGATAAAAATTTGACTTGACACCCTAACAACACCTTGTAAGAGCATATTTGATCATCGGTGACAGGCTGAATTGGCTGACAATAACAGTGTGCATACTTGATAAGTCTATAAACTACCACCACGATGACACTTTTTCCTTCATACTTGGGTAAACCTATGATAAAATCCATTGAGACCTCCTCTCAACGTTGACTTGGAATGGCTAAAGGTTGTAATATACCTGGGGTCTTAATTGTCTCAACTTTATTTTGTTGGAAAACCAAACATTCTGCCACAAACTTTTGAATATCTTGTTTAAGACCATCCCAAAAAATTTCCTCCTTGAACTTGTGGTAAGTTTTTAAAAATCATGAGTGCCCTCCTAAGGGGGAGTTGTGCAATTCCAAAAGAAAAATTTGCTTGAGTTGGAAATTCTTACAAAGATATAAGCAATCTTTATAACATAATGAATCATTTTTCCAGCTAAATGTATCAAATGTATTGGCATCTTGTTGCAACTTTTGAATGAGTCTCCACACCTCTTCGTCATTCTTCCATTCCTCCCTAACTCCAGTTATCCAATCAGGTTAGATAATAGAAACGTCACACAACAATCCTTCCCCATCCTCATCCTTTCTTAAGAGTGCATCTGCAACAACATTTTGCTTCCCTTTTTTGTAGATGATTTCAAATTCATAACCCAACATCTTAGTGACTCATTTTTGCTAATCTTCTGAAGATAATCTTTGTTCCAAAAAGTATTCAAGACTTACATGATCCGTTTTTACCTTGAAGTGTCTTCTTATTAGGTAAGGTTGCCATTGCTTCAGTGCATGTAGTATTTCCAACATTTCCTTCTCATAAATAGATTTTTGTAAATACTTTCCCTTGATTTGATGACTTTAAAAAGAAATGGGTCTTCCTTCTTGCATTAAAACAACACTAATTCCATTTCCTGGGGTATCATATTCCACAATAAAGGTTTTTGTGAAGTCTAACATAGCTAAGACCGGTGCTTGGCACATTGCCTCTTAAAGATGTTCAAAGGCCTTAGTTGCTTCTGGAGTCCAAGAAAATGCGTCTTTCTTAAGTAATATTGTTAGAGGTGTTGTTATTCTCCCATAATTCTTAACAAACTTGTGATAATACCCTATCAACCCGAGAAATCCTCGAAGATGCTTTACGATCGTGGGTATTTTCCATTCCTTAATGGCTTTAATTTTGTTAGGGTATACCTTAACACCCTCATGAGATACAATATGACCCAAATATTCTACCTCCTGTACTCCAAAGAAACATTTGGAGGTTTTTTCATATAATTGTTTCTCCTCCAATAGTTTGAGCACCGTGTCAACATGTTGAACATGATCCTTCCAAGACTTGTTGTAGATTAGTATTTCATCAACAAATACTAACACAAAATTTCTAAGGAAGGGTTTGAAAATGGAATTTATCAAACCTTGAAATCTGGAAGGTGCATTAGTAAGGTCAAAAGGCATGACCAAAAATTCATAATAACCCTCATGAGTTCTTAATGTTGTTTTCAGAATGTCTTCAGTCTTCATTGTAATTTTATGGTATCCTAAACGAAGATCCATCTTGGTGAAGTAAATTTCTCCAGGTAATTCATTAATGATAGGAATGGGAAATTTATCTTTAATAGTGAGCTTGTTGAGCTCCCTATGATATGGACACATATGCTATGCTCCAGCCTTCTTGTGCACCAATACTATTGGAGAAAACAAAAAACTTCGACTAGGTTGAATTATACCGGCCTCTATCATTTCTACAACCATACATTCAATTTCACTCTTTTGGGCATATGGATATCTATAAGGTGTGATGTTTGGAGGAACACTTCCTAGAATCAAATGAATAGCATGATCATGATCATGAATATGTGGGAGGCCTTTGGGAGTCTCAAATACCTTGGAATGATTGTCCAAGACTTTTTAGAGATCTGGAGAAATAGATGATTTCGATTTTTGAACCTTTAGTGAACATAATTGTGCAATTACGCCCTGTTGTTCTTTCTTCAGAAGCTTTGTCATGCCGTTAGAGCTCATTATCTTTCGTGGTTTCCCTACAATACCCCTTAATTCAAATGCTCATTAATGGGGAGGAATGATCCAGGTGGCTCCATAAATAGAAGTGGCCTTGAAAAAGCTAAAAAATCGAAGTCATCACAAGGAAGTGAAACTAGGACCCGACGTAGTTCTCATCGCCCTAATTCCAACCGTGCAAATGACACTCAAATTTGAGCTTGTATGCTCAAGATATAGCTGGCCAAAGTTCTAGTCAAACTAGGCTAAATGGCAGTCACTAACGAGGCAACAATTTGGCAAAGGGAGGACGCATAGAAAATGGCACTCGAAAAGGGTGAATTTGTCGCCTCTTTAATTCGCTCAGTGACTCTTCAAAACCAAATCCAAAATTTTAATCATATTATTTAAAAATTAAAATATAAAATATAAAATTTTGGGGTGGCAGGCCACCAACCCACCACCCCCAAGCGACATTGTGTGTCTATATATATATATAATATATATATATATATATTATATATAAGAATACAGGTCGTGCCATCGGAGACCCGGGCCTTCCCATACACTCGACAACGACAAGTGTTGGAGGCCAACGAGGTTCGAACCAGCCCAACCCATGTGGGTCAACCCACCAACGGGCGAACCCAAAAAATAATATACGCTAATGATAATATAACAACCATTGACCATATAAACCATGCCACCTATTTAAAACAAATTTTGAACCAAATTTGGGGCAAGTAGGTTTTGAACCCAATCTTCCCCCCACCTAATTCGATATTGCCACCAACAAGCCAATGACTTGTTTTGAAAACTTTGCCCACATTTTTTGTATAAACCTTATTCATTTTCTCATTCTAGCAAGGGTGGCAAACGAAGGAGCAAAATTCGAGTTTTTGCAAGTAGAACTAGGAGCGCCCAGGCCGGAAAGACTCCCAGGCCAGAATATTGGGAGAATATTCTTGTAGGGAATCTTGAGGGAAACTAAAGATTCCTTGAAGCTCCAAAGGTTACTTGCTCAAAATATGGTCAAGTTTATAGTCGTTTGACACGATTTCGCACCACGAATCCAAAGATGATGTTCGTTTCTGCATCTTAGCTTTGCATTTTTTGTCCATGACATAAATTAGAGGTGTAAGGGTCATTTATGTAAAGTTTATTGTAATTCATTTTTATTTCCATTTAATGAAGCAGGGCCTGGAGACATAGCCCACACTGGGTGACATCATAATCAAATTGTCTTTTTGACTTTGATCTCATGGTTGGTTTATGATTTATGCTTCTTTTCCATGTGTTTAAGTTACTTGGTTAACATACTCTTTTATATGAAATTTTGTATGCATCTTTGAAGTTAAAATATCTGGATCAATCGAAGTGGTATACGTCTCAAGATCCGATCATCTTTGAGTTGAACGTACTGGGAGTTTTTTTATTGTAAGCACCAGGGTGGTATATATTTTAGGTGTCGGTGTTCTTTTTTTTTTTGTAGGCTCGGGTGGGACTCTCTGATTTACATGTCCATTAAGTACCCCTCAACGGGGGAAGGGTAGCCCAAGATTTGAACCCAAGACTTCCGGTTCGGTGAGACTTCATTTCCATGGCCATTGCCGCTTGAGCTACCCCATGTGGACAGGTGTCAGTGTTCTTTGAATTAAACACCTCAATGCTTTTAATTATGTATGAAGCCTGATGTGTTTATATAAGTAGCACACCAAGGCTACTTGTTCCATAAAGCGCACTAAAAAAAAGCATCTGCTAAAACCTCTGACCACCCATATTTTCTCAATTGTGATGAAAAAATGTTTTAGCATATTTTTTTTGACAATTTTTGCCAATTTTATAAGACTAAAAAGCTCTATTATAACCTCCGCTAGAAGCTATTTTCCTTGTAGTGACAGGTCAGCTCAAATGGTCATGTCGACCCTCTATCCCAAAAAACATGACTTTTCAATATGATCAAACTAGTATAAATATAAACTTGTCCTCTCCATTTGACCATTGAATTAAAGCAAGAACGTTTGAATCTAAGGCAAGGATTTAGAGGGCATATATACATTTTTTGTGGTGGTTATTTTGTAAAAGTTTGGACCTAAGGCACCTATACAAATTTGGACTTGTGGTTTACATACTGCGGTACCTGTGGAATTTGATTTGTGGCATAGTTAAAACCTATGGCACTAGTAGAATTCCTACCTGTGGATTTGTGGCATATGAAATTCAGATCTGTGGATATGTGGCATATGAAATTCGAACCTATGGATTTGCGGCATAAAGATTCAAAACCGTGACACATGTGGTATTTAAATTTGTGGCGTCTCAGTTTCGAATTTGTGGCATACTTGTAGGCTCATATGTTTGACATGTAGCCCTTCTTCATACAGTCTTTCCAAATGAACATAATTTGTTGAAGATAATGTTTTGTATTTGGCAATATTTTAAAGTTGTTTGTGACCCTCTCTTCAAGCCTCTTTAGAGCAGACTTGGAACAGGTCCAGTTAAGTGTCTTTTGGAGGCAACTCTTGAGGGTGTCTTGAAGGTGTATTGAAGTTGTATTTGAAGGAGTCTTTTGAAACAGATCTAAAGTATTTTGGGCAGCTTATGGATACCCACTCTAGATCAGTTTATGAAGTGTAATTCAGGACCTCCTTGAGGTGATTTGGAACAAGCTTGAAGAGATTATTTGTGTAGTCATATTGCAACCTTTTGATGACAATCCTAAAGTACAATTGAAGACCTTTTTGGGTTGATTTGAAAGGTGATGTTAAGACAAACTTGGAGACACCTTCTCAAAAAGATTAAAAGGGACTTGGGGAAGACTTGAAGCCTATATTGAGCATACCTTGCAGACATTGTGAAAGCAGCCTTTTGAGGCAACTTTGAAGCAATTCTTACTCTTGAAGACATTCACAAAAGCAGTTTTAAAAAGACCCCTTGAAGCTAATCTTGAAGGCATATTGAAGACACTTGCAGAAGCAGCTCTTGGAGAACACCTTGAAGTATCTTGGAAGCCATTTATAAGCATTTGTTGAATAATTCTTACAACAATATTGAAGCTATCTCATGGAGCTGATTTGGAAGGCATGTTGAAGATGATTGTGAAGACCCTTTAGAGACATTCCGGAAGCCTTTATAAAAGATATATTTCAGGGCTTGTTAGAGAAGATATTAGAAGTCTTGAACAATTGAAGCCACCTTGAAGAACTAAAGTAGATTAAGAGGGTTGGAGCCCTATCAAATTGGAGAAATAACACAAGGTTGGAACCTTGTGAAAAACCAAGTTGAAGCCTAAATTGTTGAGAGGATTAGAGTCCTCAAGTAGACCAAGTTGGAGCTTGAATTGTATAGGTTGGAGCCTCATTTGTGTTGAAAATAGTAACAAGAAATGTTAAAAATAACATCTAGAAAAATCCTAATTTAATTTTTCCTTGAATTAAATTGTAATTCTATTCTCATAATAGCTTGTAGCAGTTAACTAAGTTAAGATGACTTAGTTGGTTTAGTAAATTTGAGTTGGGAGTCTATCTAGAGTCATGTAGAGTGATCCCTACATTTTAAGTGCCCAGGTTGGGTTCTTATTGAGTTGTAATTAGTTGATTCAATTTAATTGAGTTAAATTCAATTAAACTAGTTCTAACTATTGGAGGAACGAGTGAGAGATAAAGTTATTTAAATTGGATTTAATTCTCATACAGTGATCAATTAGATAATTGATGATTCACTCAATAATAACTCATGCATGTCAGTTCAGAGGAAGACCTAGTTGAGATTAGAGTTCAGGGACAATGTACTATCAGTTGTATAATTTTATGAGTTGTACAAATGGTGCATGCAATTAGTTGAGGGCCTATGGATGGATAGCGCAGTTATGAGTGGGGAATTTCCCAATTAAATATGGGATAATTCTCTCAGGGATTGCGCAAGGAAGTAGGAGCTTGGAAGGCTAGGAATTTGGCTAAGTGTTGGCCAAAGGCAATCAGTCGGCCAGAGGATAGAAAATACATGTGCAGGTTGAGCTCAAGGTTGTGCAAACCGTATTGTATTCATCCAAGGCTTGCATAGGAAGCAGAGAGATAGATTGTACTTGTGCAGGAACTGTTCAGGTTGAACAAGGATTGTATTTTCTTCTCATATCTTCTGGATAATGAAATATGGAGAGTCGGTGTTTTGAGCATTCGCTTTCCCCAGAGAAATATTGTGTTATGTGCAATTGAAATTCTTCCGTTTCTACTTAGTGTTTTCATGGATCAATTTTTTTTCCACTGATGAGTAGAGTAGATTCTTGGATTATGTTTTAGAATATCACATAAGTTTTTGAACCTACAAGTAAAAATATACAGTTTGTAATTGAAGATTGGAGTCTTCATATAGGGTTGGAGCCCTGAAAGAGTTATAAGTTTCTATTGTAAAAATTGAGACTTGAGTTCTTATGAGAGGAATGGGGTCCTCGTCATTTTATTAATATATTTTTCTTTGTACATTTTGTCTTATGGTTTAATGATCTTAACTAGAATAATTTAACAATTGAAAATAAATACTAATTCACCCCCCAATATTTCCAACAATTGGTTTCAAAGTTGGTACCTTCAAGCACAACCTAACTACTGGAAGGTAGATCTTACAAACACAAATGGAAAAGTTACGAAGGAAACGCTCCAAAACTTCTGAAAAAATCTCCATTTCAATCATGAAAACATAAATAAATCAGCTTGGCAAAGCCCCTTTGTTTGATGGAACTAACTAAGTGACATGGAGCAATAAAATGCAGTTTTATTTGATGGTTCAAGCTTTTGAGGTATGGGAATCAATGACTACCGGAAGCTCAAAAGAGTCAAGTGAAATTGATACAAAAGTTATGAAGGCAATAATGGGCAGTCTATCAGATCCAGTAAAAGTTAAGATAGGTCAATTCTCCTCAACCAAGAGTCTTTGGGAAAGGATACAAAAGATTTATACAAAAGAATATGCTTTTGTGTCAGTTATACCAGATCGAGAGCTTGTGGAACTAAAGCACAAAGATAATCAAGAGTCAAAGGAGGTAGATGAAGGCACCAATTGCATAAAAGAGGATGATTATGAAGAGAATTTTGAAGTAGAATTTGAAGTGGACCTCAAGGAAAAACCTGTGGCTTCTCTAGAAGAGCTAAGTAGATTGAAAATAAAAATAAAAAATGAAGAACTCAAAAAGAAGGTACAAGATGTTGATCAAGAGCTAGACAAAACAAATGAAGAAGTTGTCCTTTTAAGGAATCAAACTACAAGAAAGAGTTTAGAATCTCAAAAAGCTTAAGGTAGAATTTTATCAGAAAGAGAAAAGATATAATGAAGAAGTCACCTTCCATGACAAATCAATTAGAAGAAGCAGAGAGAAGGGAGGGCATTTTGACTAGTCATTTCAAACAAAGATCTAAGGACTTGAGTAAATTTGAAGCAAAATATGGTCAACATGAGGAAGAAGTAAACTCCCTAAAGCTAGAGAAAGCAAAGAGAGAAGGACATGTAATGGAGATCCAACTAATAAAGAAAGAATAATACTATGAAAGGCTTGAAGAAGAGATTGTTTCCTTGAGAAATGAAGTTGACAAGTTATCTAGGAGTCTGAAGAGTTCTCAAGCTTTATATGACATTTTCAACCATCAAATATCACCATTAGACAAAAGAGGACTTGGTTATACAGGTGAATCTCCTTGCAAACAAGAGACAAACTTGAAATCCCCAAGAGATAAGTCTAAAGAAAAGCTGGAAGTTATCATTCTTCAAATACCAAATCATAGTGAAGATGGGAAGAAGGTTGGAAATGTTACTAGTCCTAGAAGCTATGTTGAAGCTCTCAAGGGAACCTTGCACAATGTAAGTAGCAGTAAGGATCATGATAATATTAGACCTCCTCCAAGGCAAAACAATTTCAGGAAATCATCAAGGGAAATCTTTTCATCCAGGTATCCAACTATTTTCCTTGATTATTGTTACTCTTGCACTAATTATGGGCATAAGGCTAGGGATTGCAAAGCTTATATCATGTGTATTCGTAGAGGATATCATCAAAATCATGTAAGGATGTCTAGAAACAAAAATCCTAATGAATTCTAAAACAAAAGGTACACAACATTTGCTCCATTATTCAGGTTTAATGTAGAGTGTTATAAATTTCACAATCTTGGACACTTTGAACATGATTACATAAGCAACATGGTATGGGCTCCTAAGCAAGCTAAGAATGAAAGTTTTCTGACTAGGAAATCAATAAAAGTTTGGAAAAGGAAACAAGAGGAGATAAATACAAAAGAACCTGATCTTGGTTTAAATTGTTAGATCATTCTCTAGGATTGAGTACTCCAAGATGTGCCAGCCAAACTTGTGGAAAAATCCAAGAGCTTTGAAGATTGTGGTTGTTTCAAGTTTATTGACATATATGAAATTGTTGACCTATTCCTGAAATTCAGCTTCTTAATCATTAACCATGACTCCTATATTGTCCTTCAGGACAATTACATTATCCTTTAGTGTAGAAAATTGTTTTGCCATTAGCACATCTTAGGTTCAACACCTTTTTAGTATCATTTCATGTAGAGTTCCTATGCCTGATTAGACCTTGAGTAAGTCCTCTTCTAAAAAAAATTGGAACTTTAACTTCTTTGCAACGGTACCTCTGAAGTCTAAGATACCTTGTGCCAATTCTTATCCACAACGTCAAATCACATAGTATACTTGTAATGATTCACACATGGCTTATTTTGTAGAAGTGATGCAAGTGATCTCATTGAATCACCACATTTTCAAAATACTTTGTGCCAACTCAGTTATCTACATGGGCGAGATGAATCACCTCATTATTGAATGACATCATCCTGTCAAATATTTTAACTTCAATATCATGGCATGGTTTTAATTTGTTTGAGTTTAAGTATTTGGATAAATTGGTATTATTCATCATGCCTCTCGTTAATTTGGTGTCCCCATTAAGGCCTCCTCCCTAAGGCTTACATATCTCTCACTTTTTTTGGAATTCTAATTGAGGTTCTATGTAAACATGACTATTACTTTATTACCTTGGTTCATAACAAGGCCTAACCCCAAATTCTTGTTCAAGAACTTTTAGTGCCTATCATTGCCCTAATAAACCAATCTAAAATAGAAAGAAATCAATGAATCTCATGCAAGTTGATAGGTTCATAGTCTTGTCCTGCTTTATTTTGCGAAGTTTGCAAGACAACAATCTTTTTGATGTTGTAGGTTCGGGAAACAGTACCAGAGGAAAAGGCTTATGATGAGGAAAGATGAATGTCACAAGCACTATATTATTGTCACATATAATGCGAAAAAAGGGAGAAGCATGAAGATAAAGGAGAGCATGACAAGAGGATCAACCAAAAGGAAGAGCATATTAATAGGGGGAGAAGCATCATGACAGAGTAAAGCACAAATATAGGGGGAGTAGCTGACAAAGTGTCCCATTTTCCATTGATGTCAAACAGGGAGAGAAAGAGAGGAAGCACGAAGACAAGGAAATTTGTGATAGGTGTGTTTCCATCAATCACCAAAGGGGAAGATTGTTGAATAATTTGTCATTGATGTCAAAGAAAGGGCCATATAGAGAAGGTTGAGTGGAAATGTGAAGCAACTTGTTCTGTGAAAAATGTAGTCATTCAATATAGATAAGGAAATGGTAGGTGCCATGAAGTTAAGTTCATAAGATGGTGTGATATCTTCAAGTTGGAACTTAGACCCACATGACCATGAGGAATATGGTAGTGCAGGATCTGAGAATCACCATGAGATTGTAAGGCAAGAAGTTCAGTTTTCTGAAGAAAGACTAGTAGTAGCTCATGAGAATCACCATGAGACTGTAAGGCTAGAAGTTTGATTTTCCGAAGAAATAATAGTAGCAATTTGTGGTTATCTAATGCAACCTTTAGTCGAGAGTAGTCGTTTTGAAGTTTCTATTGCCAAACATAAGAAGATAGTGTGTGTCATTAATTGGACACTTGATACAACATATTGGAATTCCAGCTTATTGTGTGTCCCAATATTGGTTCAAATTATTTTTGGAAACCGTTACACTTAGCATTGTGAATCTTAGCACAATGAATCTCAAGAAAAGTTTATTTTGTTGTGCATAGGCACCACCAAAATAACTATTCGATTCCCAATTGCCTTAAACAATTTACACATAGGTTGGTGTTACACAAAATTTTGTCACTATCCCTGTACTCCCCGTTCCTCGATCTAGGAGGACCTCTACAGTAAACTCTATATGCTTTCCCATCATGAAGAGCATGCCTTTACATCCCTATTCATGAGAAGAATATTCCCCTCTTGCATCATTTCCCAAGAATCTTCCTTCAATCCAGTTCTCAAGACCGACACTAGTGATCAGTTCCTTCCTCACGCCGATTTGCAAAGTTTGAAACTAGATCACCTAGCATCATATGGCACAAGTGAGCCTTTCCTCACTCACGCTGGTCCTCTTTTGGCAAGTTTTTAAAAATGGAGTCGAAGCTTTCAGCTCTAGAAGCTTCGTGGAACGAAAGTCTGGTAAATGGTTGGGCTGGATAGAGCCGAGGAAGTTAGTTTGGGCTCCTTTCCCCTATAAAGATGGAACAAACCAAAGAGATAAGACCTCTCCCATAATAAGAGGAACCATCTCCCCTCCATCAAAGCTATATAGACTCCTCCTTTTCCAACTTGAACTAGCCTTTTTTGGAGCTTGAATAACCAACAAGATATCTATAACTTTTTGCCTTCTAGTTTATGTGTGTAAAGGGAGAATAGTGTGTTTGGTTTGGTTTGGAACTAAAGGAAGAAGCCTTACAATTCCATTGTTGAGGCTAACCATGAGGTGCTAGAAGTGGTGTTGGAACCTGGATACGTCAGAGGAGACCTGCAACGTCAAGGCTTTGGTTGTATCTCTTCCTGAGCTTTATATCAATATAGCTAATGATTTATTTCCTCCATTGGGTGTCATATTACATTTGATGGCTTAAGATTCCTTGACTTTTTAAGTAAACTGAATGCAATTGTATGCTATTACGTTTGTTGTTGTCTCTTGTGTATTTGTTTCAGGTATTTGAAGGAGAAGAACTCAAAGGAAGCTGGAGCGAAGGAGCAAGGTCATCATCAAGCGGAGTAGCGTTCCAAGAGGTAGGCCCTCTTATTCGATTCTAGTTTAAGTAAGTTTTCATTAGGTTGTTCTATTTGTGGCTAGAACCACTCTAGGGCTAAAGGGATCACCTCTGTATGCAGAGGAGATTTACCTATTCCAAAAATTGGCGACTCCGCTGGGGAGCCATCCCTCTCTTTTGATTGATTTTCATTTCGTGGCTTGTGTGAGCTTTTGTTGTATCACACTTTCCCTTTGGTTTTTTGTCCTTTTCCTGGTTTACTGCTTTGGTCTTGAAATTTAGAGTGACAAGTCTGGTTTTGAGATTTGAAATTCTTTATTTTTTCCTTGATCAATGTGTTTTATTTTCTGACAGTCGCGTCGACCAGCGTGAATTGCTCTAAAACAATCACGTCGTACCCCCTTGTGGCGCTTATTGTCAGTTAGGCAATTGCGCTGATTCCTGTAAGTGAAGATCAAGGTTTCTCCTGAATCATAACTAGTGGGTCTTGCCCTCATAATTTCTGCCTCTTAGCCTGTTTGCCTTCGTTCTCCCTGGCTAGAAAGCCTCATTAGCTTGTTGTGTGTGCTTGTTTGGTTTGACTTTTCCTTACTTGATTTTTTGAGTCTTTGGATGGTTGTGGCCCTAGGGCATCTAGGTCATTGTCCATTCAGTTGTTTGTGTGCTCAGCAAATCAAGTGGTTGGTTAACTGCTCCATGCATTTTGTGTTCTAGTTCTTTTTGTTGCTTTGGTTTCTATTGAACAAGTTCGAAAATTTTCATTTGCTCCTTGCTTGGTTGAACGTCTCTTTCCGAGCATAGATTCAATTGCTCGTCTTGTTTCTATTGAGTCTTTGCATGGTTGATTTGGAAAAGAATTCTCTTTTTCGTGCTTTTCATATGATTGATGTTCATTGTTTGAAATTTTTTCACTGAAGTGTCTATATGAGAGATTCATTCTTTTTCATTCCATTGAAAAATACATAATTATAGTTTGCTGAATTGATACATTGCATTAAGTAGCATCATTGAAAGCTAGAATTGCATCATCATTTTGCATTCAAAAGGAAATGAACTTCTTTTACCATTGAAAGAACTAGTTAAAGTGCATTTGATAGGAAGATAGGAAGTGGAAAGATTTTTTCATTATTTTGTTTTCACAAAATCGAAGTAGTGAAGAGTCATCTTGCTTTCAGTTGCTTTTTTGTTGCATCAATTGTTTTCTCTACTCTCATTAGTGTAAACATTCATCGAATTGAAAGGGTTTTGTCTCATTTAGCTACATATAGGAGGTTTTTCGAGTCACATCGATAGGGCCTGAAAACTGAGACATAATTTAAAGATAAACTTTAAAATGTATTCAATTAACTTAAGGCGCATTTGAAACCTAACGCTCACATTTTAGAGGTATAGGCTAGAGACGTGTTCCAGCATTTTTAAACCTAGCAATTGTCGTTCGCTTTGGCACCAAACAACGCTAGTACGGACTTGTGCTCCCTATACCATCACGTATATAAAGGGAGACCCAACTAGGTTTGTAATCCTTTATCTACAGGACGCTGAGTTTGCCACCTTGTAAAAATGATACACCGAACACAGCATTCGGGCATATTGCCTACTTGTACTTCTTGGTTCGCTGGGAGGTATTCTGCAGTTCACGGTTACCTAGTAGTCATTTTGCCTAGATTATCCTGAGCAGTCGTTTTGGTCTTTTTGACTCTCTAAATTTAAAAGATCATCGAGCGCTTGTCCTTTTGAGCTTGTTTAAACCGAAAGTGATAGAGTCATCTTTGCCTTTCTCTCAACTCTTAAAACATGAAAAGGCACCAGTCTGTTTCAGCATCCTAAAAAATTATTGCCCACGATCACATCACATTCCTGATAGTCTTATTCTAGACCGCATCATGAGTATACCTTTAATACATTTTGAAGAAGCCCTAAAATTTATCTCTTTTCTCTTGTAGTTTGAGACAAAGTCATCGTGGTAGAACCATAAGGTTTTCCTAGTTCCTCTTCCACTCCTCCATCTGAAACATCATCTGAGGAGCCCCTTCCCGAACTCCTGTAGTCACTCGAAGATCAAGGTGTTGAACTTGGAATTGTTCTGAGTATTCAACCTTTATCATCTCGTCCTTCCCCATCAGATACTGGGCCACCTTATGAATCTGGCCCAAAATCTCCAGATAATCCTATCCAGACTCCTGAGAGTCCGCCTACCCCTAAAGGTTAGCAAGGACTAGTTGTTTCCCTCTGAATCCTTTGTTCGATCATGTTGTGATATCACCACAGCATCCATATAGTCCGTACGATCAACCGGGTGTTCCTTTGGAATTATCCCCTCGAACATCTTTGGTTGTCTGTCGTCATTTGTTTCCACCCATGGAATTAGAAGGCGATATCCCAGCCTCCTCTTTGGGTCACTCGAAGATTTCTGCTACACACACTCCTCACATTGTTGATGAACAGTGATATCAATTCCCTCCTGAACATTTCCCTTACACGGGAAGCATTCCAACCAACATTTACCCTGAGCATAGTGGGCCTTCATTGTGGCATGGTTATACCTCTCTGGCTCAGTTGGTGTGGAGCATTCCTAGTGATTCTTTGTTATATCACAACCCTATCTGGTCATCTGGTGCTATGCCTACCTTAGGTTCATTTGTTCAGAACCCGACCTCTCAGCAGATTATGCATTTGGTAGTCACTTCAGTTCCGATGCAACCCACCATTCTGAATCCACTCGTTCCGTCATTTCAAGTTACTCTTCCAGTTCAATCGACAAATTCGAGTCAAGTCTCTGTAAGTTCTTCGATCCCTCAGGTAAGTGGACAGGTTATCCCACCTCTTAGGGGGAAAAACCCAAATATTTCCATAATGTCTGGGGAAACCAATGTGAGTGGCCCAAAAAATCACATGGTTGGGATGAACTAGCCCTCTTCTGATGTTATTCTGAACCTTGTTGGTCCTTCTAGATCGAGTATTATCCAATACCAGCAGTCAAAACCTGCTGATTTATCTAGGTCATGTAATGCCCAGTACCAGCAACCATATGTGGCTCAGGGTCCATTTCAACCTCCTTATGTTCCATACGGTTCACAAGCGATGGTAAATCCACCTTACGTCCCTCAAGCTGGACCTTATGTTCAGCCTGGTCCATCTGTCATGCTTGGTGGATATGGCCAGATCCAATTCAGGAATTTTCAAGGTATTGCTCTGGGAACTGTTCAAGTACCCTTGCCACAGCAAGGGAAGCCCTTGCTGCAGCAAGGGTAATCTTCGCAGCTGCAAGGTCCACCTTTGCAGTAGCAAGGGCAGACATTGCAGCAGCAAGGACGGCTGTAGCAACTGTAAGGGCAACCCTTGCAACAACCGCAACAAACTTTGTAGCCGCATGCATAGTTTGTTCTCCAAGCTTCCAAACCTATGCCTTCGCAAGGTCAACCTCTGTAGCCAAAGGGACAACCTTTACAGCAACAAGGCCAACCCTTGTAGCAACAAGGTCAACCAGGGAAACAACAACCCTTGTACTGATATCAACGGGGTCAACCTTTGCAAAGCCAAGGTCAAGTCCTAGAGCAGCAGGCTCAAAATCCTTATGTCCAAGGGAAACAGGTTCATAATCCTTATGTCCAAGAGAAACAAGTGCAAAATCCTTATGTCCAAGGGCAGTAGGTTCAAAACCCTTATGTTCAGGGGAAGCAGGTGCAAAATCCATTTGTCCAAGGCCAATAGGCTCAACAACCTTTTAACATGTACGTTGCTTATCAGCAGCCTATGATCGAACAATATCAAGGCTACCCAGGTCATAATCCTCCCTACGGGCAAGGTAACCTATAGTGGGGACAAAATCAGATGCCTTATGGACAAAATCCTCCACTATGGTGACAAAATCCTTATCAACAAGGATTGGTTACACAATCCGGGCCTGCTTAGAGGACCCAAATACCTTTTAATACACAATTGCCTTTCTTGGCCACGTTAGAGCTGCCAGATATTTCTAGACTCACGAATGATCCCATTCTTCATTTGCCATACTGGCCTCCAGTTCTGTCCAAGATTTTGAGCAATTGTTCGAAGTTTGAGGGAAAAGCGAAGGAGGATCCACAAGCCCACGTGATGAGATATCACTTTTCGTGCTCCTCTAATTCGTACATTGATGATTCCATTCATCTTCAAATTTTTCAACGAACCCTCACAGGTGTTGTAGCCAAGTGGTACATCAAATTTCCTCGAGGTACTTACAATGACTTTAACACTCTTGTTATGGCTTTCCTCACACATTTTCAGCGGCTAGTTCGCTACGAAACTGACACCCATCTGCTTACGTCCCTTAAGCAAGACACTGCGACCCATATCTCCGATCACATCCATGAGTGGAGGCATTGGCGTGGCCTGATCAAGTTTTAAACTGCTCATCAGTTGTTGATTGAATGCTTTACCAAGTCATTCGTCAACAAAATTGTTGAAGACATAGCTATGGGTGGTTGTGTAACTGAGGAGCAAGCCATTGCTGGTGCCCAGTATTTAGACCTCGTCTACTCACAATTTGGCATGTTATATGATATGTTACCCAATTCTCCAAGACCATCATTTGATGTAACAACATCGAAGTCTCCGGCTACCCCACCTATTGATGGAGTAATTGGTCCCGTGTCTTAGGCCCCCGCAAAATCTTCTTCCAAACAGAAGGTGGTCTCAAACACTGGTTCCAATGATTCCTCCCAAAATTAACCTGGTCCTGGTAAAACCTATGAGGTTCATGCTATCCAGTCTACCGCAATGGACAAATCCTCTAAAGGTAAAAAGAAAGGAAACGGCAAGTCCAAAGCCGATGCCCCAAAACAAGGCCCTCCTAAATCGTTTGTTGTGATGATTCTCAAAGGAAGCCCAAGTATCCATGCCTCATCTGTGAGGAGGATCACTATACTAAAGATTGTCCTTGACGGTCTAAAGTTAGTCGTTTGCTCAAGGTACCCCCATTGTCCTGAAAGAACCCTTTCCATCCTAGCAGACTCAAATAGTAGACCAACCTCAGTCTTCCGCTTCCTTAGGTTCCCAAGTGTTTATGATGAGTTCGTCGATAAATGTGGCTACCATATTGAAAGATTATCAAAACACCTACCCCAATAGTAGGGAAAGAGAAAGAAGGTGTCCCTTCCTCCTCTATCTCGTCTTCCTCTGGTTCTTTCCATATAGAGCGACCTAATACAGATTCCACTATTCGACCACCCTCTCGGGGTGTGCTGCAAAAGTCGTCATATAATCCAAATGCTCGAGTCACTCAAGATTATAACATTTTTGGGGATTTGGCTCAAGCACCATCAGCTATGTCTACTCTCGAGATCCTTCAAAGTTTTCCATCTCAGTGGAAAGCGTTGCTATCGAATATTGGAGGTATTGATCCATCTTACTCCAATCTTATTTGTTTTGATTTAGAAAACCACGTTCTGCGCTTACCTCATCAGATTGCCTTTCTTATCCAGGTGATCATTAATGAGAAGACAATTCACAAGACTGTCATTGATGAAGGTGCTTCCACCTGCATCATGTCTGTATCTTGTTGGAAGGCAATTAGTTCCCCTACCTTGAACCAATCACCTAACACTTTGGAAGCCTTCAATGGGCGTGATTCTCGACCATTCGGTGTCCTTCCAAATCTTGCCATTACCTTGGAAGGCAAGATAGTACATGTCAAAGTAGAAATTGTGGATGTGAATCTTAATTATAATCTTCTACTCGGACGAAGTTTTACCCATGCTATGCATGTTGTGCCTCTTCTCTATTCCACGTGCTTTGTTTTCCCCACCAGGAGGAATTTTGCGTATAAAAAGCTCCCTTTTGGCCTTAAGAATGTTGGGCCAATTTTTCAAAGAGCGATGTCATATCCTTTCCATGACATTAAAAGCATCGTTCAGCCTTATTTGGGTGATTTTCCTGCTCATCCATATAAGCGCCATGACCATCCCGACCATCTTTGACAAATTTTTCTTCGATGTAGACACTACAACATTCGGCTGAATCCGCATAAATGTGTCTTTTGCGTTGAATCCAGGTGCTTGCTCAGTCTCATTGTTTCGAAAGATGGAATTCATCCTGATCCTCTTAAAGTCGAGGCTATTGTCGATCTATCCCCTCCCTCTTCATTGCATCAACTACAGAGTCTGCAAGGGAAAGTGAATTTTCTTTGTCGTTTTGTGTCTAACTATGTTGAGCTAGCTTTAGGGTTCACCTGGTTGCTTAAGCAAGGGATTCCATTCATTTGGGATGAGGTTGCCCAAAAATACTTTGATGACTTAAAAGCAGTCCTCATTAATGCTCCTTTGTTGCATCCTCCGAGCTACCATTGTGATTATTTTCTCTATCTAGCTACAACCTCTAGCACCATTGCTATGGTGTTGGTACAAGATGATGACAAAGGTCATGAACATGTTATTTACTACCTTAGACACAATCTCCTCGATCTTGAGATGCATTATGCTTATGTCGAGAAGTTAGCTTTGGCTGTCATTCAGGTTGTTCAACACTTTTGATTACATTCTCCTCTGCACTACAATGGTGATTTCTGAGTGTAACCCCATGACTTACATTCTGACTCATCAATTACTGGGGGGCAAGTATTCTGAGTGGATTGTCATCCTCCAAGAATTTGATTTGGTGTTCACTACTACCAAATCCAAGAAATCACTTGTATTTGCCGAGTTGATTTGCTCTCTTCCCTATGCCTCTCTTCCCGTTGGTGCTGATGAGCAGCTCTCGGATGAGACTCTTTTTTTTATTAGCACTCTTGACCCTTGGTATGGCGATATCATCATGCATCTCCAAACATCTACTTTTCGGTCTGCATTGACCAAGGATGATCACCGACGCATTTGGCATAAATTTCAACCTTACTGCGTCATTGGAGATACTTTATACCGCGTTGGTGTTGATTCAATTTTGCGGCGATGTTTGACTCTCGAGGAGGATGAAAGAGTCTTGAATGACTGTAATTATGGCACATGTGGCGGTCATCTGTCTAGCTATGCCACTACTCAAAAGATACTTCGTGCTGGTTACTTATGACCCTCCATCTTTAAGGATTGCATCCTTGTCGTTCGCAAATGCCATGAGTGTCAAATTTATCAGCAAAAAATGTGCATGCCACACGCTCTCCTTCACCCCGTTATTACGGTTGGTCCCTTTGCCAAATGGGGCATAGAATATATAACATGTAACCCTTGTTTGGCCGGGGGGCATAGTTATATTATCGTTGTTGTGGATTATTTCACCACATGGGCCGAATTGATGCCTACATATTCAGCTGACGGTAAAACAGCGGTGCAATTCCTATTCAATCATGTTATTTCCAGGTTTGGAGTGCCACAAGCCATTGCCACCGACCATGGCTCCCATTTTCGCAATTACATGATGGCCGAGATGATTTCTACGTTGGGCTTGTGTCACGATGGCTCAACCCCATATTACCCTCAGGCCAACAGCCAAGTTGAAGCTATAAGCAAAGTCTTAGTTACGATGCTTCAACGCACCATTGGGATGCACAAATAAAATTGGCATCTCATGCTTTTTTCAACTTTGTGGGCTTACCGAACCTCGACCAAAGACGCAACTGGATTCACATCTTTCCAACTCATTTACAGTCTGGAAGCAACTTTACTGATTGAGTTTGAAATTCCCTCACTCAAATTGGCTATCGAACTACTCCCCGAAACCTCACATCAAGAAGAGTATCGCTTGTATTTGGAACAACTCGATGAAACCCCCCGTCTTGTTGCTTTAGTCATTGAAGCATAGAAAAAGCGGGTTAAGTCCTATTTTGACCAGTCGGTTTCCTCTCATTCTTTTTCTGAGGGTGATTTGGTCTTGCTATATGAACAAGCCAATGATAAGTTGGGGGCAGGTAAATTCAAACCCATGTGGCATGGGCTCTATATTGTCAAACGTGTGTTACAAAAAGGGGCCTATGAGCTGATTGATTACGAGGGAAATCCCTTAGACAAGCCCTGTAATGGGCTATATCTCAAGAAGTATTATGCTTGAGTCATATCGCATGGCCACTTTTGTACATAAGTGTGTTATTCATTTTTGTGCAAGTTTGGTTTGGTGTGCTTTTTCAAGCAACTTTCCTGCTTATTATGTCTTCACCTGCTTTGCAGATGTCTGTGACTCCTTACGTCGGTTTCACTGATGATGCTTGTCGTAGTACCCAGAATCTATCTTCCACAACATGGGCTACCTATGCTCCTAATGGTAAGTTGATTGATCTTCAAGGTATTTTTTTGGGTCAAACAACTAATAACATTGCTAAGTATAGTGCAATTATAGAACTTTTGTCAGAAGCTATCTCTCTTGACATTCGGGGAATGGTTGTTAACCTCGATTCACAACTTCTTGTTCTTCATCTCAATGGGTAATATTCCATTAGAAACCCTCACATATTAATAATGTATTTGCGTATTCATCTATTGGAAAGAAATTTTGATTACATCATATTCCTAGGCATATGAATACATTAACATATGCATTAGCTAATTATGTGTTAGACAGACATTTGTGCAACATGTGAAAAAACAAAACATTGTATCATAGTAAACAGGAAATATAACATATATATGTGTCGATAATGTTTGAGTGTCGTACATCAAAACCTCAAAAAATAATATATGTGTTCAAGTACATCCGTGGCTCGCAGGCCTCAAAACTGTAAATGCTAAACTATGGACTACTATGATAGCACGTCATTGCTCATACTACTTGAGTCAATAAACGGTAGATCCGGTTTGACACTTCCATTATGTGTTTCCGATACTGGCATGGGATGTCACCCACCCGGACATACTCTAGGATACCTCTAGTCAATCCCTCAAGGTTCCGTGCAATCTCCTCCTCGTTATCGACTCCTTCCTAATAAGGAGCGATCTAAAACTATCGAGAAACACGTCTGACGATTGGGGACATCTCGACTGGTCGCTCTAATCCTACATCTGCAAGTACAAAAATGAAATGCCACGAGTACATATATTTCAAAAATAATAAAATCAATTTTTTTTTTCTTACCTCCATCATCAAAATCTTCCCCCTCTAGGAGCGGCATATTAGGATCGTCACGGAAGTCGAAACCGATATAGGGCCAATCCTCTACCACGATCAGTTGACGCCTCATCCACGCAAAGAAGGCAGGCTTGTATGACATATGTCGGACCCCTGCCAGTTTTGGGCATCAATTCACTCCAACGGACCATTTGTAGATCTCGTGGCAATGGAGGGTTCACCTCTGCAAGATAATAGTGAAATAGTGGGATCCACTCCAAAAAAGAAGGTCACTATAATGGAACCATATCCGAACTGCCTCAGATTTCCTGCCCTAGCTTTGGATAACTGATGCTTCATGTTTACCTTCATGGCTTCTACCTAGTTGAAGACCGTAGGTGCTCTGCAGTCTATGACATATTGGAATTTTCACTTATTGGAATCATGCAATGCCTGAACCCTAACAACTCTGTTTATGGTCAAGAGCAACACTTTCAGCACAAGGTCATTGACAGTCATGATGTCAACCTTTCCACTCTTTGATTTTAGCGCTTCTAGGTAGTGTTATGTGAGCAACCTGTTCACACTATATTTTGCCAGCGAAAACCATAGAATCAAGTCAACATTCATCATTGACTGAAGAAATTCAGATTCAAGGCAGGGAAATCAAGCAAAAAATCAAATTTTTCTTACTCTTGGTGTTGGCGCGACTATTTTAAAAACAACAGTGCTGATGGCGCAATTGATCATGTTAATGACTCTCGATCGGCGTGATCCTGAGCCTGGATCTCGCGCCAACTGAGGGTGAATTGTTTTGCTAATATCTCCCCCAAAAGTCCAAAAATGGTTAAAAACAGGAAAAACAAGCATGAAAATGAAGTTAAGGGTCTCAGTTCTTACTTGCGACTGACGGTACGTCGATCGACCTCCTAGATCTCCCGCAATCTGCTCCTGAAAATCTGGGGCACAAATGGGTAAAAAATGCTCCACATAAGGTAAAAAGGTAAATGGTAAAAAATAAATTACTTTTCCCCTTTTTATTCATTTTTTCATGACATTTTATGGTTTTTAAAGTATTTTTCGCCTACTTTCACCTTTGAAATTGGATAATGCCTTTGCTTTTTGTGCAGCAACAGGTGATGTATTGTTGATGATGGTGTTGAGTCGTGTTTAAGCTCTTTTCTCGACTCGTAAAAAGTCAAATGAAAAGATTGTAGAGTATTTTTTCCTTTTTGACTCGTTAAAGAGAATAAAAATGGGGGGTCTACTTTCAGTGCTTTTTCGACTCTTAAAACACGAAAAGGTTGCCAAGCTCTTGTCGTTTTGAACTCGTTAAAGGCTGCGAAACATCGTTTACCCAGTATATGTTTACCCCTTTTTCGGGTTGGGATAAACTATTTACGCAAAAGGTACTCCTTGACTAACATGGTCAAGTGCTTCTCAAGTATTATTTTCTACCTTTTCGGGCTCGAGATACACAAATATACAAAAAGGGACCTTTTGGAGTTTTCTTTTCCGCGTCTTTTTCAAACTCTCTAAACATGAAAAAGATACCGAGTTACACATTTGTCGAACTTGTTAAACCTAAATGGCATTAGATTCGTCACCATGACGGACATGAGCTTATCCTTCCTAGGGCTCATTACTCTTACTAGGTCAGATTCATCCGAAGGATGGACTTACAATGCAAGCACATGATATCCCCTTCAAGCTTGTGATAAAAAATAATTGGGGTACTTGCTAGAAATGGTGGGGGGAAATGGAAAATTTCCATCAGTTGTGTCGGCAGTTCACTCTTGAACATGACACTTTCTGCTTCGTGTCGGGTTGGGATATCCTCACTTCATCGTTGACTTTCCTAGGTTGTGTTGTTCATTTTTGCCTTTCCATTTGATCTTTTCCATGTCATCATGACCTCCAATCCTATGGATCCAAAAGTTGCCAAAATCCAAAGTTGTGTCGTCGATATGTTCAAGAGTTATCCTTCTGTAGTTACACTCATTCCTAATTCTCTGTATCATCCAAAATCATTACATCCCTTTGTCTCGCGTCGATGATGTGGGATACATCATGGCACTCCTTCAACAAGGTCACTTCCTGTCGATTGCAGCTCATTATCAGGGAAGTTGGCCAAGAGACTCCTTTCCAGTACCTTAGAGCTTACATTCTCTAATGGCAATTTCTTTGCACTCGATGAGAAGTTCACATCATTGGCTTTCGATCAAGTGATTTCACGGGTGTTTGACTTAAGTTCCTCATTCACATTCCGTGGATTGTGCTATTGGTACCTTGAGCGCCATCATCATTATTGGTGGTTTCTCTCGCGCTTGTTAACGGTTCACATCATCGACCAGTAATCAAGCTATTTTCTAGCATGTTCGACTTCGACACATATATTCACATATTAGAATTTGTACTTTGATCGGGTCATGTTGGAGCACAAGACCCTCAGCTCATATTACTAAAGTCCAGGTTGCAAGGTGATGTATCATGCTAATATACATGTCTCTTTCATATGGATGGTTGTGACCATGCCATGAGTTGTTATATGTGATCCTTCTCATTACTGGGTGGTTGCGACCATACCTTGGGGTTCGATATGATCCTCTTTACTGGATGGTTGCGCCCATACCTTAGATCCATTTACATGATCTTTCTCTGGATGGCTGCATCCATGCCACGATTCATGTATCATTTATAAGATTTTCCAGTGATGTATATGTATCTATGCTTGCTTGTAGGTTTTCCAAAGACAGTCTCCAGTTCCACGCATCTACTTGTAAAGCATTTCACCCCTCACTCTAGTTTGGCCTTCATGCTTTAGGGGGCATCTGTTACACAACATTTTGTCACTGTCCCTGTACTCCACGTTCCTTGATTTTGGAGGACCTCTCAGTGAATTCTATATGCTTTCCCATCATGAAGAGCATACCTTTACATCCCTATTCACGAGTAGAATATTCCCCTCTTGCATCATTTCCCAAGAATCTTCCTTCAATCCCAGTTTTCAAGATCGGTGCTAGTGATTTGTTTCTTCCTCGTGCTGATTTGTAGAGTTTGAAACCAGACCTAGCGCCATACGACACAAGTGAGCCTTTCCTCCCTCACAATGATCCTATTTTGAAAAGTTTTTAAAGATGGAGTCGAAGCTTCCAGCTCTAGAAGCTTCGTGGAACAGAAGTCTCGTAAATGGTTGGGATGGATAGAGTCGAGGAAGTCAATTTGGGCTCCTTTCCCTTATAAATTTGGAACAAACAAAAGAGATAAGCCCTCTCCCATAATAAGAGGAACCATATCCACTCCATCAAAGCTATATAAACTCCTCCTTTTCGGATCCGAACTTAAACATGAACGCAACAACTTACAGATATAATCATAAACATAGAGATGCGACAAAAAAACACTTCATTTGATTAATGGAAAAATACTGAACTATGCTTACAAACGGATTGGAAATAAGATAGCTCAGGCGATGTTAACTTATCTCTAAGGAGAGATGTGGTGGCTACATGCCTCTGAATTGTGTTACAATGAGGCTCAAAGTCCTAATTATTATTAAGAAACAATGGAAAACCCTAAACATCCAAAAACTTAACCCTAGGAGATGAAGTGCCAAAACTGTGGGTCTCGTTTGGGTAAACTAGTACATCATCTTCCCAGGGTCGTAACTTTGGCATACAATCTTTATTTGGCTATCATAATACCTTGTTTCGAAGATCTTGAAGAGAAGGCCGAAAACAACTAGGCAAGCCAATTGGGATGTTTTTGATCTCTCTATTTTCCCTAAAAACGTTGTTTAGGGCCTCAAAACGGCTCCTGAAATTCAGGACCCGAAAAGCTACCAAAAATAGTAAACTATGCTACTATTAAGGAAACCAAAAAACTAAAAGAGACAGTGTTGGGGGTCCAAGTGGAATAGGTAGGTGGCCACCAATATCCATATGGATCCTTTTCCAAGCTGAACTAGTCTTTTTTGGAGCTTGAATAACCAACAAGATATCTGTATCTTTTTGCCTTATAGTTTATGTGTGTAAAGGGAGAATAGTGCGTTTGGTTTGGTTTGGAACTAAAGGGAAGAAGACTTAAACTTCCATTGTTGAGGCTAACCATGAGGTGCTAGAAGTGGTGTTGGAACCCAGATACGTCAGAGGAGACCTGCAACATCAAGGCTTTGGTTGTATCTCTTTCTGAGCTTTATATTAATACAACTAATGATTTATTTCCTACATTGAGTGTCATATTACATTTGATGGCTTAAGATTCCTTGACTTTTGAAGTAAGTTGAATGCGATTGTATGCTATTACATTTGTTGTTGTCTCTTGTGTATTTGTTTAAGGTATTTGAAGGAGAAGAACTCAAAGGAAGCTGGAGCGAAGGAGTGAGGTCATCATCAAGCAGAGTAGCGTTCTAAGAGGTTGGCCCTCTTATTCAATTCTAGTTTAAGGAAGTTCTCATTAGGTTGTTCTATTTGCGACTAGACCCACCCTAGGGCTAGAGGGATCACCTATGTCTGCAGAGGAGATTTACCTATTCCACAATTGGATCCTCCTTAAAAAGACATAATTAATATATACTTGTGCACAGGTCAACTCAAATGGTCATGTCAACCCTCTATCCCAAAATACACAACTTTTCAACATGATCATACTAGTATAAATATAAGCCCATCGTCTCTATTTGAACATTGAATTCAAGCAGGAAGATTTGAATCTAAGGCAAGGGTTTTGAGGGAATATATAT